>JACBKR010000449.1:0-59057 GCA_014218235.1 Colocasia esculenta
ACAATTACACGTTTACACATTTTACCGATTTTTACACATGGTTTACACATATCACTTTTCATCTCATTCACTTTCTCACTCACATGCACATCTCTGTTTTTTTTCCTAACATGGCACTACAGGTTTCAGGAACTTAACACACAGTAACTTCACCATTCAAGTTAGGTTTAAGCATTATCTAATCACATTACGAGAACATACATAGGTTATTGCCTTTGACATGAAAAATACATAACTTCTCATATACTGGTCCAAATGACCTGAAATTTTAACCACATGCTATTTTCGGGTTCAAGGTTATACACTCAAATTTTTAGATTTTTCTGATCTAAATAGAATTTATAGAAAATCAAACACTTATTTAGCATGCTATTCACAACTTAAGTTAACATGGGGTTTAACACATCTTGCAATTTGCCGCTTACTGTTTTAACAGAGGCTACTAACATATGCATGATTTGAGAATACAAGATTACCCTAAATCATACATCTATAGATTAATCATCACAATCTTTCTTGTATGTCTTTTTACTTAACGAACCGGATTTATTGGCAATTATACAAGCTTGGATAATTTATCAAAATTGCATACACATATACTGACCCACTAATCTTCATGATCAGACAAAACCAAGGCATTTAGACTAATCCTAATCATGAAACATGGATTTGCAAGATTTTCAACAAGTCATGCTCACAAGTTTAAGGGATACAATATTCCAACATTCACCACCACACATCACACTCATCCACACACCACAATTGACTATATACATAGAGTATAGGATTACCATATATCCTCATCACGGAAACCATACCGAAATTAATGTAAAGGAAGGGCAGAACAGTTCACTGTTCTGTCCAGAGGAACTTGGCGGCGGTCTCTGGCCGCTGACTCAGAGTCAGCGGCATGGTCGATGGACGCCAAGAAGGATATCAGCGTCCAGGGACCTTGCCGTCAATGCAGGTCTGTGCAGAAACACAGACCCGACCTCTCAAGATTGGGTGAATGTGAGGGTTTAGGACTCGAGGGAAAATGTACAAAAACTGTAAAACCGACCTAGACTCATGCGGGGATATCATGGTTAGGTCACTTGCCTTTTAAAAAAATTGCTCCAAAGGATCTAGGGTGTTGGTGAAGCCCTCCTTGGGCAGTCCCAAGAAAGTGCAGAACTCCCTCCTAGATCTTCTTCCTCCGGGCTCCTGGATGATCTCCACAGCAAGGGGACACGGGGAAGCCTCCTCCTTTACTCCAGCTACCTTCTTGTCGTGGAAGATGGCCGGATCAAGCTCCAGGAAGACTGATTTTCGGGTGCAAAAGTGGGGTTTTTCTCAGTTTCTCTCTAGGGTTTTTCTTCTATCTTTTCTCCTCTTGCAAAGGTCAAGAGAGGAGTGGGAAGAGGCCATTTCGGGTTCAGACATAAGGAGAGCCTCTCTCCCACTCATAGGGTGACTTGACAGCCCTCAGAGCCGTTGGGGACAACCCCCAATGGTTGGGCTACCTTGTTTTAGAAGTTTGCAGCTCTGCTGCGCATGCAGGCCAGAGACATTGGCGTCCATATCGCTGGACACCAGGATTAGGGTTGACGTCCATGTCTGGACGCTGACACCACCTCAACGGCCAGGGGTTGACGCCAAGGTGGCCTTCGGCCAGAAGTCTAAAATATGCAGAAAACCATGCATACCATGCATATATACATGCATTATGTATAAGGTAGTGTATCCATACTATCACCATTCAATACATGCATTATTTACATCTAATATAACATATGCACACATAATTATACTAATCAATACGTACGTAAATATGTATATACATACACAAGCACACAATATACACACTCAAATACAAATAACGCGACGAAAATTCGAGGGCCTTACACTAAGAGGTTCTCTGAAGATCAATGGGTAGCTGCATACCCCGACGATCATACAGATTGTGAGAAGTTGAAGATCTCTGTTAGTGACTATCTCTGCAAAGGATATGAGACTCTTTGGAAGTCTATTGCTCATAAGTGGAAGCAGAGGTACCTAGTCTACTATCAAGCCAAGGAAGCTGCAATTCATCAGGGTCTGCATTGGAACATTACTGTTCATGACTTTCTTCATTTAGCAGCCACTAAGAAGTTTGTCCCTCTTAAGGTTCTTCTGTGCCCTAGTCTTTTTCAGAAGAAACTTACCTGGTTCCATAAGAGACATGTAAAGTCCTATAGAAAAATCCCCTCCATAGGTCATACCTATAGGATAAAATATGGCATGTTTATAAACTTCTTTCCTGAGAATGAGAAGAAGCTTTGGGCTCTTCTCCAGCCTTTTCTTGCTCAGGTCCCTCCTTCTCTGTATTTACCAAGTTCATTATCAGCTTCATAGACTGTTTTGTATTTCAACATTTCAGTTATATGAATGATAGTTCTGTTCCTCATGTGAATATATATATATATATATATATATATATATCTTACTATCTTACCTTTTCTGTTAATGCCACAAAGGGGGAGAAAGAAAGTAAGAAACAAATAACTAAATCTACAGGAGAATGTACTGTGCAATCTTAAATTTTATTTTTCACTGTCCATTTCTGTCCATTTAAAAGTTTTTATCATTAACAAAAAGGGGGAGAATTGTTGAGCAACTATCCCCTAAAAAAATTATTTAAGACTTTAAATTATTATAACATGGTGATTTTTCTATGACAAACCTTTTAAAGACTTTATACAAATCAATCTACTAGAATATATCACAGAAAACATATTTTGAACAAAACTGTATCAACTCAATCTTGGAAATTTTCTAAGTCCACAAAATACATATGTATTATACTGTCTCCGATGTGGACTCTGACTCTGGAAAATCGAAGTGGACTATCCTTGGAAATCGAAGTATGGAGTCTATCTCCTGAGAAGTCGAATCCTAAGACTCTGACTTTGAAAAGTCGAAGTAAGGTATCGAATTCGAAGTCCTCACTCCGACTTCCAAAAGTCGACTCTACTCTCCGACTCTAGAAAGTCGAAAATCTCTTTGTTGATATCCAACTTTAGGAAGTTGAATTAGTTCACTCAACTTTATGAAGTCAAATTCCCTCTGGTACTTCTGTTGAGTCGAATTTTTAATCTATCTCTCATGTCTTAGACTGCGACATCAGAAAGTTGAATTGCATCTCTTTTTTGTCTCCGTCTTCCCTAACAACTTCTGTACTTCACTTTTTCATGCAAATATTACTATAGTTTCATGAAATATTGAGTATTTGGTATTGCATTTGCTTAATGATATCTTCTGTAAAATCATAGCATCTGTATATCATTCAAAATTATATCATGTCATGCTATTATTATTTAATATACTCTGACAGATAGGATATATTGTACTCAAAACAACCACAGAAAATTATTTATAAAAATGTCTGAAACATTTATTCAAATTGGTCTCTTACTTTATGTCAAAAGTTCAGGCTTTCTTTCCGTTCAGCAGAAGTATTGCAAATTAATGCCTTCAGGTGCATGGTGTATCTGACAGAGGCTCACCTACCACTGTCAGAACCTTACCTTTTGATGCAACTGTCTGTCTGTATTTATTTTGCTCTGAACTTGTGTCGGTCTGAGGTTTCCATACTCTTATATATATCTCTGACTCACCTACCTCAGAAAGTATGGAGGTATATTTGCTTTTGTCTTGTCCTTGTTGCAGATCATTTATTATGCACATTTTCAGCATGGAGCTTTCACAGAACATTAAATGAAGATTCATCTCTAAGCTGAGAAGCTACAAGCATGGTCTGAAGCTGTTGGAAAGCTAAAAAGCTGAAGCACTAATGGATAATCAAAATCTCATCTGCACCCAAAGGATCAAAGACCTCTCCTCAAACGGCTAGATCTTCAATGGATAGTTTCAAATGGATACATCCTCTGAAGCATATATAGAAGCCGAAGTTTGAACAAGAGGAGACACCAAGTGGTGTGTAACCAGCTAGAAATTCATTCAACTCTCTCTTGCTTTTTTCTAGCAAGAGCTTCTACAAGCCTTCTCCTAAGCTGCAACAATTGAGAGCCTCTTCATTCGCAAAAATCTCCAAGCTCTCCTCTTCACAGAAGTCTTGTTGAGTTGGGTGGAAGTTGTAATAGATATTTTTTTAGTCCACCCTACCTGATTCAGAAAGGATCACAACTGTAGTTCTTATTTCTTATTTCTTATTCCTTTCTAATAGAAGTGTTTTTTTTAAATTGGGGTGCAGGGGGGGGTGGGGGAGGGAGACGAGAAGGAGGAGGGGGGGCTGCCGGCGGTTGAAGGGGAGTGCAGGGGTTGAGGGGGGGTGTAGGGGGAGACGGGAAGGAGGAGGGGGGTGGGGGGGGGACGCCGACGGTGGGGGGGGGTGCCGATGCTGTAGGGCGGGGGGGGGGGACTCTGACGAGACGGGAAGAGGAGGGGGGGGGGGGGGGGGGGATGCCGGCAGTGGGGGGGGGGTGTCGATGCTGTATGGGTGGGGGGGGATGCTGGAGAGACGAGAAGGAGGAGGGGGGGGGACGCTGGCCGGGGGGGGGGGGGGGGAGACAGGTAGGAGGGGGGGTGGCCGCCGACGGTTGAGGGGGGTGCAGGGGGTTTGGGGGGGGGGAGACGGGAAGGAGGAGGGGGGGGATGCCGGAGAGTCGGCGGGGTGGAGGGGAGACGGGAAGGAGGAGGGGGGGCACCGGTGGATGAAGGGGGGTGCAGGGGTTGAGGGGGGTTACAGGGGGAGATGGGAAGGAGAAGGGGGGGTGCCGGTGGTGGGAGGGGGGGACGCCGGCGAGCCGGCGGGCGGGGGGGGGGGGGGGGGGGGGGGGCGGGAGACGGGAAGGAAGAGGGGGGGGGGCGACGGGGGGGGGGGGAGACGGGAAGGAGGAGGGGGGGGGGGGGGCCGCCGGCGGTTGAATGGGGGTGCAAGGGGAGACGGGAAGGAGGAGGGGTGGAAGGGAACTGGGCATTGTGTGTTTTCAAAATAAAAAAAGGTTGGGAGTTGTTTTTTTTCTGGAGAGATTTACATAGAGTAGAAACTATTCTCTAAAAAAAAGTTACTTACTAAACACGTCTGTGTGTCTGTACTCTCTCTTTTTTAAATTTTAGAGAAAAAAGAGGTAAAAATTGTAACCAAAACCCTATAAATTTCCTGTGTTTGCTCACTCTTGGAGCAAACACATAAGTGTTTTATAATTCTGTATGTGTAAACCTGTAGGAGGTTTGTTCCTGCTGTATCCGTCTTGTGTAGGGAAGACCTTGTGGAAGGTAGTATTGTACCCCTATTGAGGGAAGACTTACTTGGAGCAAGTGGGCTTGTAATTCCTCTCAAGGGTGAGAGAAAGTCAAGTTTTCTTGGCAATTTAGTGAAATCTCAAGTGGTTTGCTTAAGGACTGGACGAAGGACTTCCATGTGGGATGGGCCAAACCAGGATAAAATTCCTTGTGCATTTGTGTGATTGTTTCTGCCAATTTACACTTGAATCACACACTACTCTAAATTCTAACAGTTCTATTTAGTGTTGTCTAATTTCAAATAAAAATTTAAAAGGTCAAGAAGTCCTATTCACCCCCCCCTCTAGGACATCATTAGTGCCATCTCGGTCCAACAAATGCATGTCACCCTCGGAAGAAAACGTGCACGACTCTCTCCAACGTCTAGATTCGAATAGACCAAGCAACGACTACAAAAATGAAGTCTATATGTATGAAGACAATCAAAAAGGAAGACACGAATCCAAATTTTGAGATAACAAGCCACATACAATAAAGAAAAAGAGAGAAACAAGCACATACATGAGTAAGGGTGAAAAAGGTGCAAGTGACTGCATCAAGTTTCTTCTCCACAAACATTGCATAGGCACTACTTGAAGCCTTGCCTGTGCATGCAGATAGTAGCCTTTTAGTTTGCCTTGTAAAGATTCTCTTCTTGGACTCAGGAAGTCTTTCTTTAGACTAAAATCTCTCTGTCTTCTTCTTTAGTCTGAAGTCCTTCTGAGGTCTAGTTCTCCATCTAAGGATTTTGTTAAAAGTCAAGTACACCCCTCGGAAAGGGAAGGCAAAGGTAGTCTTGGCGGTTTGTACCCTTTGGTAGAGGGAAGGCCAAGGTAGTCTTGGTGGGTTGTTCGCCTTGCCGAAAGGGAAGGCTAGTTGTAACTAGAGGTTTATCATTCCTTGTGTGGAAGGGAAGACCGGTTAGCACCAGTGTGTTGTATCTTTAAAAGATAGTGAAATCCTAAGCTTGGCTTAGGGGCTGGGACGTAGGACTTCCATTGAAAGGAAGATCCAAACCAGGATAAAATCTCTGTGTTCCATATGGTTGACTAACACAACTAACGTGTGCTCTTAAGTAATTTTAAATGGCCTCCATCACAAGAAACACCTATTCACCCCCCCCCCCCCTCTAGGTGAAAAGCTATACTGCCAATGATCCAACAAGTGGTATCAGAGTGGGTTCTCTCAAAAAAAAATCCAACGATTTGGAGAAGATGGCAGCTGAGTTTGGACAAGAAGGTCAGTCAATCAATCGCCCTCCTCTCTTTAATGGACAAGATTACAATTACTGAAAAATGTGCATGGAATTCTTCATACAAGGTATAAATCTTGACCTTTGGCTAGTTGTTGAAGATGGAGATAAAAATCCTAGTATAGAAGATAAAACTAAATGGAATGTCGATGATAAGAAATTAATATCTAGAAATTATCGTGCAAAAAGTATTATATGTTGTGCATTATCTTAAAAGGAATTTAATCGCGTGTTAGCATGTAAACTGCTGAAGAGATGTGGGACACTCTGAAAATTACTTATGAAGGAATCAACAAAGTCAAGAAAACTAGAATTGATATACTTATCACTAAATATGAACAATTCAAAATGGAAGAAAATGAATCTATAACACAAATGTATACTAGATTTACTGATATAAGAAACAAATTAAATGTACTAGGTAAACAACCTAGTCAAAGTGAAACTATTAGGAAGATATTAAGATCACTAACTATTAAATGGACTCGTAAGTAACTGCTATAGAAGAAGCTAGTGATCTATCAATACTACAAATAGAAAAATTGATAGGATCCTTAATGGCTCATGAAATCAATATGGAAAGATTAAATGAGAGCTCGTTAAGAAAAGAATAACAAATGTCTTGAAAGCAACACTACCTTTGTCTAGCTATGATGACACAAGTTCATCGACCACTAACAACACTGATGGAAGAAGAAGCACTACTATCAAAAAGGTTGCAGAGGATTCTTGCCAAGAAAATGAAATATCAATCCAGGTAAAAGTACAAAAGAAATAAGAGCAAACAAAAAGAACCAGCCTACTATGAATGTAAACAACCTCGACATTTCAAGATCGATTGTCCAAGATTGAAGAAGAAAGGTTCAGAAGAAACTTCAAGAAAAGACAGAAGGAGCAATCAACAAAAGTACAAGAAAATATCAAGAAAAGCAATGGCTGCACCATGGAAAAATGATGACTCAAGCTCTAGCTCTCAAGCTCCGAATCTGACACAGAAGAAGCACACTGTGCCTTCATGGCACATCTTGAAGAGAAGGTAATTTCCGAAACTTTCTATAGTTTTTGTTTAGAAACCGATGATGATGATCTAGAAAGTGCCTTTAATGAACTTTATGAAAAATACAAGATAACCTCAAAAGAGTTAAAGAAAGTAAAGAAAAAGTTAGAACAATCAGAGGAATAAAATAAGAAATTAGAAGAAAAATAGAAGAACTAAATGTCAATATAAAAACAATTGAAACAAAAGTAAAATATAGAGAAGTAGAACTATTAGACACAGTCAATCAAAATGAAGAATTGCGTGAGCATATCATGGACCTACAAGAAAGAGTAAAACTCAAAATCCAAGGTAGTATAATAATAAATCTTAAAAATGAAAATGAATATTTAAAAACATCTCTAAGCAAACTAACTAATGGGAAAACATCCTTAATGCTCTATCTAAAAGGCTGTAAAAAAGAAAAGAAAATTATGGTCTTGGATACATTCCAAAGAAAGATGAGAAAAAGAACAAAAAATACTATGTAATATCTATTACCAAAATTTATAAACGAAATAGAAAATTCAATATCTGAAAAGAGAAACCTACAAAACAACAAAAAGAAGGAAAACTCTAAACATAAGACATCAATTGTCATTCACATTGCAATAAGTTAGGTCACACTCGTGCAACTTGCACCACTAAGCATCTGTTATGGGTACCTAAACTATGTTCGACTAACACTTCAAGACCCAAGAGAACTTGGATACCTAAAAAGTTTCAATAATTTATTTTTCATTAAAGCCTTAGAGCATCTGAATGGATTTTAGATAGTGGATGCTCAAGGCACATGACTGAAGATAGGAAGTTATTCTTTTCAATCACATCTGGGGAAGTAATCTTCAGAAATAATTAGAAAGGAAAAGTGGTTGGTCAAGGAAATATCTCAATAAAATCAAAATTCCTGATTGAAGATGTAGTATATGTTGAAGGGCTGAAGCACAATCTCTTGAGTATAAGTCAACTGTGTGACAAAGGTCATCAGAGAAAATTTTTGGAAGATAAATGTGTCATTGCCAAAGGAAGTGAGAAGATTTTGAAGCAGTCAGCATAAAACCTGTACATATTACATCTAGAAGATCCAAAGAGAGAAAATGTCTACCTATCAATTAAAGATTAAAAAGAGTTTGATTTATGACATAGAAGGTTGGGGCATGCTAGCACATCAGTGATAAAGAAACATCAAAAGTATGATCTAGTTAGAGGTCCTCCAAATGTAAAAACAAACAATTCAAGGATTTGCTCCGCATGCATTAAAGGAAAACAAGTCAAGTCTTCATTCCAGCAAAAGAACATAGTGACAACCACCAAATCTTAGGAATTATTACCCATAGATCTGTTTGGACCAATGCGAACTACTAGCATGTGGAAAATTATATGGATATGTAGTAGTGGATGACTATTCAAGATTCACGTGGGTCTCCTTCCTACAATCCAAAAGTGATACATTCTCTACATTTTTAAAGCTCAGCAAACTTCTGGAAAAGGATAAGAAATTCAACATTATAAGTATTAGATCAGATCATGGTGGAGAATTTCAAAACAAAGAGTTTACTGATTACTGTGATTAAAATGGAATACACACAACTTCTCAACTCCCAGAACACCTCAACAAAATGGAGTGGCAGAACGAAAAAATAGAACATTACTTGACATGGCAAGGACTATGCTGTCAGATTACTGTCTGCCAAAATATCTCGAGGCTGAAGCTGTCAATACTGTATGTTATATCATCAATCGTGCCATGGTAAGACCCATACTCAAGAAAACTTCATACAAAATACTCAAAGGAAAAAATCCTAGCTTATCTCATCTAAAACCTTTTCGCTGCGAATGTTATGTTCTGAATAATGGAAAAGTTAACCTAGATAAACTTGATGAACGTAGTACTAAAGGTATATTTTTAGGATATGTATCTAAACCAAGAGGATTTAGAGTCCTAAACAAGCAAACTCTAACCATAGAACAAGTTGTTCATGTAATTTTGATTAAAGTAACCCCCCCATTAAGGAAGAAAAAGAACATGATGTTGTGTTGAGCGTGTATTTGAAACTTTCTAATGATGTCTGACGTCTAAACACTCATACTTTGATGTTGATGATGACATATTAACATATTAAAATTATGACTAACCAACATGTTATTGATGCTTCACATCTCATATTTTGATGATTATGACAGTTTTGATGATTCACACTTCATATTTATAGGATTTTGTCAAATAAGTGTCGACACTAGTTGAAAATCAGGTCGACACACATAGTCTGCCCAGTAAGCTCCTGAAGAACAAGTAACAGTAGTGTCGACAGTAGTTGAAAATCAGGTCAACACTAGTATCCTTCCAGTGAACCATATTTGAAGAAATACATACGAGGTCGACACTAGCTGTTGATCAGGTCGACACCAGTTGACAGTCAGGTCGACACTAATGTCCTGCCAGTAAGCTGAAACTGATACTTAGAGAGTAATGTCGACACACATGGATACTTGAGTCGACACACTTTGCGTTAAAACTCAGAAACACATAGAGTATGATATCCAAAAGTTATGATTTATCTCTGCAGAGTGTTTGGGAGATTCTATTATTACCAAAATGACTTTTCATCCAAGTGGCAATGAGGAGAAGGATCTCTTGGACACGTGGCAACCTTGGGTGAACCCTAGGTTTCTATGCACATCTCTCTCATGTAAAAAGGATTGCATAGAGGCTATAAAAGTTCTCTTGTCTCATCTGGAGCAGTAATCCATCAATTCCATCACAGAGGACATAGGATCAAGGCCAAGTAGTGAGAGAAAGTGTTGGAGTGCTGAAAGAGGAGCAGATCAACTAGAAGAGCAGCAGAGGAAGGAGGAATCATGCAAAGCAGCAGATCTAAACAAAGAGCATCGTGGATTGAAGAAGTACTCCATCTGATCTTCTCAACGACCTTCAATTCAAGCTTCTGTAGATCATCTTCAACTAGGGACATCCAATTCACCTCTCTTTCATTCATTTCTATTGGTGTGTTCTTCTCAATTTGTCTTTGAGTGCTTGTGAGATCTGTACATGCATTCTGTGCAGATTTCAGTGTGCATGTAAGTGTGTTGAATCAGATCAGTGCTAGAGGATCTGATTTATTGTGAATTTGATCTAGCTAGTGTGGTTTGACCCGTCGTGCTCATGTGTGTGGTCTGAGCCGTCAAGCTCTGTATGTGTGTGGTCTGAGCCGTCGGGCTCTGTATGTGTAGTTTGAGCCATCGAGCTCAAGTGTGTGTGTTGTACTCAGATTTGATTAGTGTGGCCTCACTGTGTGAGGGGTGGATGTAGGAATCACTAGTGTGATTTTCAAACCACCTAAAAATCTCCTGTGCAGTGGTTTGATCTATTTTCTACGCTAAATGCATGCATAGGAATTTTATCTTTACACTACTTGTCTAATTGCTTCACACATCAACTACACATACCCACACATTAGATCAATAACATTACCTGTCTGAATGGATCTATAATTTGAAGTGATTTTAAATTGCTTAAGCTTCCGCTATGATTTGTGTTAGATCTATTCAACCCCCCCTTCTAGAACTGTTTATCCTACATATTCGATCCTACAATTGGTATCAAAGCAGGTTAATATTGATTCTAATCTGATTTAATTGCTTCTGTTTGATCTGTGTGTTCTATCTGCGTGAATTGTCTGCTTGCTCCACTGGTTCTTACCTTGATCCATGGATTCTCAAGGTTTTGTAGCTGAGGGTCACTCTATCAATAGACCACCATATTTTGATGGATTTGATTATTCTTATTGTAAAAATCACATGCAAGTTTTTATAAGGGCTCAAAATTATGATATCTGGAAGATAGTTGAAAAGGGTCCCTATGAAAACCATGGGAATGAAGAGAATTAGACTAGAGAGCAAATTAGGAAAGAAACTCTAATTATAGTGCCATGAATATGCTTCAGTGTGCTATTCACCCTAAAGAGTATTCAAGAATATCCATGTGCAAATCCACTAAGGAAATGTGGGATAATGTATGAAGGAACATCTCAAGTTAAAGAAACCAACCAAACATACTTGTTTCTGAATATGAATTGTTTATGATGAAAATTGATGAATCAATTTCTGAAATGTTTGCTAGATTTATGATAATTGTCAATGAACTAAAGGCATTAGGTAAGGAGTACACTGATACTGATCTGGTAAGAAAAATCTTGCTCTCTTTATCATCAATTTGGCATACAAAAGCTACTGTGATTGAAGACTCTCAAGGATTTATCCAAAATATCTTTGGATGAACTCATAGGATCTTTAATGGAATATGAAATAAATCTGAAAAGAACTAAAGAACACATGCTTAAAGCTAAACCAGTAGCACTTAAGGCTTCATCAAGTCACAAGGAGAAAACTCAAGAAAAATCTAATTCTGAAGAGTCTGAATATGATGAGGATGAGATTGCCCTCATGACCAGACATTTCAGAAATTTTTTAAAATCAGGAAGAGGATAATTCAATGGAAAGAATAAATATTCTTTTGGTAAAAAGAATGCTTCTTCTTCAAATATTAATACTGGCAGAAATGAAAAGGTTGATGAGGTTGTTATTTGTTACAGGTGCAACAAATCATAACATATGAAGGGTGAGTGTCTTGAGCTCAAGAAGGAAATGCACATGAAATACAAAAAGAACATCAAAATGAAGAGGCCAAAAGCAATGCTAGAAACTTGGTCGAATGAAGACCATAGTGAGGATGAAGGAGAGAATTCCTCAAGTTTTGAAAATAAGGAATTATGCTTTATGGCAAACAACAATGATAGCAAGGTAAGCTTTTCTTTTGAGCAATACACTGTTGATGATTGGAAAGATGCATATGCTACCTTGGTTGAAAAATATTCTGAAATAAAAAAAATGTCTGAAAAAGAAAATTGAAAATGTCATGCATGATACTTATCTAACTAGAAGAATATCTGAACTCGAAAACAAAATTTATAAACTCAGTGATGAAAAGGAAGAACTTCTAAATGATTTGGATGAGTTCAAAATTGCATCTCAAAAGGTTTACATTGATTTGGTAAATCTCTATGAAAGAATGGAAATTCAACAAAAAGAAAAACAACAAGCAATTGATGAGATTCAAAAACTTAATAAATTGTTGGCTGAAAAGGATCAAGTGATAAAAAATTTCACAAATGAAAATGAAAATCTTGACACCTTGTTGGTACTAAGAATGTATGCTAAAAAACATGGACTAGGATTTACCACAAAAAAATCAATGAAAAATAAAATTGCCGAAAGGAAAGAAAAATCTTCAAAAATTTCTTTGATAAAATTTGTCAAAAGCAATAGTTCAAAAAACAAAAATAAACAAGTGTCAAAGAAAACTCTAAACATAAGACATCAATTGTCATTCACATTGCAATAAGTTAGGTCACACTCGTGCAACTTGCACCACTAAGCATCTGTTATGGGTACCTAAACTATGTTCGACTAACACTTCAAGACCCAAGAGAACTTGGATACCTAAAAAGTTTCAATAATTTATTTTTCATTAAAGCCTTAGAGCATCTGAATGGATTTTAGATAGTGGATGCTCAAGGCACATGACTGAAGATAGGAAGTTATTCTTTTCAATCACATCTGGGGAAGTAATCTTCGGAATAATTAGAAAGGAAAAGTGGTTGGTCAAGGAAATATCTCAATAAAATCAAAATTCCTGATTGAAGATGTAGTATATGTTGAAGGGCTGAAGCACAATCTCTTGAGTATAAGTCAATGTGTGACAAAGGTCATCAGAGAAAATTTTTGGAAGATAAATGTGTCATTGCCAAAGGAAGTGAGAAGATTTTGAAGCAGTCAGGCATAAAACCTGTACATATTACATCTAGAAGATCCAAAGAGAGAAAATGTCTACCTATCAATTAAAGATTAAAAAGAGTTTGATTTATGACATAGAAGGTTGGGGCATGCTAGCACATCAGTGATAAAGAAACATCAAAAGTATGATCTAGTTAGAGGTCCTCCAAATGTAAAAACAAACAATTCAAGGATTTGCTCCGCATGCATTAAAGGAAAACAAGTCAAGTCTTCATTCCAGCAAAAGAACATAGTGACAACCACCAAATCTTAGGAATTATTACCCATAGATCTGTTTGGACCAATGCGAACTACTAGCATGTGGAAAATTATATGGATATGTAGTAGTGGATGACTATTCAAGATTCACGTGGGTCTCCTTCCTACAATCCAAAGTGATACATTCTCTACATTTTTAAAGCTCAGCAAACTTCTGGAAAAGGATAAGAAATTCAACATTATAAGTATTAGATCAGATCATGGTGGAGAATTTCAAAACAAAGAGTTTACTGATTACTGTGATTAAAATGGAATACAACACAACTTCTCAACTCCCAGAACACCTCAACAAAATGGAGTGGCAGAACGAAAAAATAGAACATTACTTGACATGGCAAGGACTATGCTGTCAGATTACTGTCTGCCAAAATATCTCGAGGCTGAAGCTGTCAATACTGTATGTTATATCATCAATCGTGCCATGGTAAGACCCATACTCAAGAAAACTTCATACAAAATACTCAAAGGAAAAAATCCTAGCTTATCTCATCTAAAACCTTTTCGCTGCGAATGTTATGTTCTGAATAATGGAAAAGTAACCTAGATAAACTTGATGAACGTAGTACTAAAGGTATATTTTTAGGATATGTATCTAAACCAAGAGGATTTAGAGTCCTAAACAAGCAAACTCTAACCATAGAACAAGTTGTTCATGTAATTTTGATTAAAGTAACCCCCCCATTAAGGAAGAAAAAGAACATGATGTTGTGTTGAGCGTGTATTTGAAACTTTCTAATGATGTCTGACGTCTAAACACTCATACTTTGATGTTGATGATGACATATTATACATATTAAAATTATGACTAACCAACATGTTATTGATGCTTCACATCTCATATTTTGATGATTATGACATGTTTTGATGATTCACACTTCATATTTATAGGATTTTGTCAAATAGTGTCGACACTAGTTGAAAATCAGGTCGACACACATAGTCTGCCCAGTAAGCTCCTGAAGAACAAGTAACAGTAGTGTCGACAGTAGTTGAAAATCAGGTCAACACTAGTATCCTTCCAGTGAACCATATTGAAGAAATACATACGAGGTCGACACTAGCTGTTGATCAGGTCGACACCAGTTGACAGTCAGGTCGACACTAATGTCCTGCCAGTAAGCTGAAACTGATACTTAGAGAGTAATGTCGACACACATGGATACTTGAGTCGACACACTTTGCGTTAAAACTCAGAAACACATAGAGTATGATATCCAAAAGTTATGATTTATCTCTGCAGAGTGTTTGGGAGATTCTATTATTACCAAAATGACTTTTCATCCAAGTGGCAATGAGGAGAAGGATCTCTTGGACACGTGGCAACCTTGGGTGAACCCTAGGTTTCTATGCACATCTCTCTCATGTAAAAAGGATTGCATAAAGGCTATAAAAGTTCTCTTGTCTCATCTGGAGCAGTAATCCATCAATTCCATCACAGAGGACATAGGGATCAAGGCCAAGTAGTGAGAGAAAGTGTTGGAGTGCTGAAAGAGGAGCAGATCAACTAGAAGAGCAGCAGAGGAAGGAGGAATCATGCAAAGCAGCAGATCTAAACAAAGAGCATCGTGGATTGAAGAAGTACTCCATCTGATCTTCTCAACGACCTTCAATTCAAGCTTCTGTAGATCATCTTCAACTAGGGACATCCAATTCACCTCTCTTTCATTCATTTCTATTGGTGTGTTCTTCTCAATTTGTCTTTGAGTGCTTGTGAGATCTGTACATGCATTCTGTGCAGATTTCAGTGTGCATGTAAGTGTGTTGAATTAGATCAGTGCTAGAGGATCTGATTATTGTGAATTTGATCTAGCTAGTGTGGTTTGACCCGTCGTGCTCATGTGTGTGGTCTGAGCCGTCAAGCTCTGTATGTGTGTGGTCTGAGCCGTCGGGCTCTGTATGTGTAGTTTGAGCCGTCGAGCTCAAGTGTGTGTGTTGTACTCAGATTTGATTAGTGTGGCCTCACTGTGTGAGGGGTGGATGTAGGAATCACTAGTGTGATTTTCAAACCACCTAAAAATCTCCTGTGCAGTGGTTTGATCTATTTTCTACGCTAAATGCATGCATAGGAATTTTATCTTTACACTACTTGTCTAATTGCTTCACACATCAACTACACATACCCACACATTAGATCAGTAACATTACCTGTCTGAATGGATCTATAATTTGAAGTGATTTTAAATTGCTTAAGCTTCCGCTATGATTTGTGTTAGATCTATTCAACCCCCCCTTCTAGAACTGTTTATCCTACATATTCGATCCTACAATTGGTATCAAAGCAGGTTAATATTGATTCTAATCTGATTTAATTGCTTCTGTTTGATCTGTGTGTTCTATCTGCGTGAATTGTCTGCTTGCTCCACTGGTTCTTACCTTGATCCATGGATTCTCAAGGTTTTGTAGCTGAGGGTCACTCTATCAATAGACCACCATATTTTGATGGATTTGATTATTCTTATTGTAAAAATCACATGCAAGTTTTTATAAGGGCTCAAAATTATGATATATGGAAGATAGTTGAAAAGGGTCCCTATGAAAACCATGGGAATGAAGAGAATTAGACTAGAGAGCAAATTAGGAAAGAAACTCTAATTATAGTGCCATGAATATGCTTCAGTGTGCTATTCACCCTAAAGAGTATTCAAGAATATCCATGTGCAAATCCACTAAGGAAATGTGGGATAATGTATGAAGGAACATCTCAAGTTAAAGAAACCAAAGCAAACATACTTGTTTCTGAATATGAATTGTTTATGATGAAAATTGATGAATCAATTTCTGAAATGTTTGCTAGATTTATGATAATTGTCAATGAACTAAAGGCATTAGGTAAGGAGTACACTGATGCTGATCTGGTAAGAAAAATCTTGCTCTCTTTATCATCAATTGGCATACAAAAGCTACTGTGATTGAAGACTCTCAAGGATTTATCCAAAATATCTTTGGATGAACTCATAGGATCTTTAATGGAATATGAAATAAATCTGAAAAGAACTAAAGAACACATGCTTAAAGCTAAACCAGTAGCACTTAAGGCTTCATCAAGTCACAAGGAGAAAACTCAAGAAAAATCTAATTCTGAAGAGTCTGAATATGATGAGGATGAGATTGCCCTCATGACCAGACATTTCAGAAATTTTTTAAAATCAGGAAGAGGATAATTCAATGGAAAGAATAAATATTCTTTTGGTAAAAAGAATGCTTCTTCTTCAAATATTAATACTGGCAGAAATGAAAAGGTTGATGAGGTTGTTATTTGTTACAGGTGCAACAAACCATAACATATGAAGGGTGAGTGTCTTGAGCTCAAGAAGGAAATGCACATGAAATACAAAAAGAACATCAAAATGAAGAGGCCAAAAGCAATGCTAGAAACTTGGTCGAATGAAGACCATAGTGAGGATGAAGGAGAGAATTCCTCAAGTTTTGAAAATAAGGAATTATGCTTTATGGCAAACAACAATGATAGCAAGGTAAGCTTTTCTTTTGAGCAATACACTGTTGATGATTGGAAAGATGCATATGCTACCTTGGTTGAAAAATATTCTGAAATAAAAAAAATGTCTGAAAAAGAAAATTGAAAATGTCATGCATGATACTTATCTAACTAGAAGAATATCTGAACTCGAAAACAAAATTTATAAACTCAGTGATGAAAAGGAAGAACTTCTAAATGATTTGGATGAGTTCAAAATGCATCTCAAAAGGTTTACATTGATTTGGTAAATCTCTATGAAAGAATGGAAATTCAACAAAAAGAAAAACAACAAGCAATTGATGAGATTCAAAAACTTAATAAATTGTTGGCTGAAAAGGATCAAGTGATAAAAAATTTCACAAATGAAAATGAAAATCTTGACACCTTGTTGGTACTAAGAATGTATGCTAAAAAACATGGACTAGGATTTACCACAAAAAAATCAATGAAAAATAAAATTGCCGAAAGGAAAGAAAAATCTTCAAAAATTTCTTTGATAAAATTTGTCAAAAGCAATAGTTCAAAAAACAAAAATAAACAAGTGTCAAAGAAAACCTCTAAAACACCCAAAAACCATATTAAAAATGATGTGTCCAATCAAAAGAAACCAATCAGGTCGACATAGGTTAACCATAGATTAAAACCCGTGGCCACTGTGTCGACGCATGCTCAACATAGGTCGACCTATCAGTCCCTGAAAAATAAAAAGATGTTACACAAAAATTCAAACAAAAATCTGAAAAATTATAAAAATAAAAAAATACACTTTCATGATGATGATTGGAGATCCAATTACACCATATCAATCTAATTCAATCAATTCTTGGAATCATTGGCACCACAGTTCTCGTTAGTATAATACACATTCATTCTATCCAAACTTTTCAAGATAGCAACAGAACTTTTGGTCTGGATTTCCATACATGAACAATCATACCAAAATGCATTGTAGCAACCCGATATTTTAATAATAAATAAATAAATAAATAAATTAAGAAAAATGAATTAATTAAAACCCATTAAATAAAAAGAAGTAATGGGCATTGCTAAATGGATTATGTAAAAGTTATTGGGCCAAAATAGGGATTTTTAAAGTTTGAATAAAAAGAAAATACCCTAAATTCGTATCTTTATTATTTCCTAAAATGAGAAGAGCTATTAAAATATTAAAATAGTTAATATGGTTGGAAGTGGACTCCTAACCCTACCCAAATTGGCTAGGTACGAATTTGCAACCCAACCTAACCCCATTAGGAGGTGGAAAGCTTGGAAGGTTGAAAGAAATAGAGGAAACTCGGAATTAAATAGGAATTAGAGTTGTAGTAGGAATTAGAAACCATAGGTGCTTAAATACACCCCAACCCCTTCATGGCCGGCCCTAATGCGTTGCTGAGACTTGCTGGACGTGGAGGAGAGGCCAAAGGAAGGGAGAATTCGTGGGGAGAAGGCTTGCTCAAGATCTACCACTTGTTCTTCGAGTTCTAAGCCCTAGGAGACAAATCGACCCAAAGGTAGGCATTCTCACAAGCTAAACCTAATTAATCTCGTCTGTAGGGTGTTCTTGACATCAGGAACAAAAGCTCTCTGTTTGCTTTAATTTTCATTGACCCTTTCTGGAGATCTTTATTTTTGAAGTTCTGCTATCATCTTGTCCCCGAACCCTCATATTTAATTTAGATCTTCATGTACACTTGATCTCATGCCACGAAATTTTTACTGAACATGCTGCTCATTGTCAGGAATCATTTGCAACCATTTTCCCCAATTTTCATTCAGTATACTACTCAAATTAATTCTTTTTCCTTCACTGTATATTGTTCTGTGTTCTTCGTGAATGAACAAAATCAAAACCTATCAAGACCATGTTTGCTTTCAAATTCCTATTTAGTGTGTGTACCCTTGCATGTCTAGAATTGGTTAAAAGTATTTCGTGATTTTTAATCTACTGTACATTGAGATATCAATTTTTAACCTACCCTGTATCAAAACATGGAAAACCTGGACCGTAATCCAAGGTAAACCCTTTTCCTGCTCGGGCTCAGGCGCAGGACCTGAGAACGTAATGGCCCGATAGGTCGCATTCTGAGGGGCTGATCACGACAAGAAACCTATCGCATTCTAAACACAACAGGATCTGTCGTCGCGTTCTGGCTGTCTGTCCTGACCGACCAGTCGCGACCTTTGAAAGACTTTGTCGCGTTCTTGATGTACCCTGTCGCGTTACTTACAGGGGTACGTCACCTTCTGGACTTTTGCACCTAAACCCTAGACTTTTGGTGCTCTTGCCCTTCTACAGTGATTATACCTCATATTAACAGTCCTAAACGAAGTAAATAAAGATGCTATAATATGAACATGTGTTGATTGATTTAAAAGACACACATGATCTTTCCTATCCATGATTCTCTTCATCACATGCACATACTTGTAACCACCCAATATGACTTGACTTGACATGAAAATATCTCATAATATATCTGGTAATTTACTTCAATAATGTATATACATTGCCCTATTTTAAATGGACTTGTTTTCGTTTCTCGCAATGTTTTGGGAGTACCGTTACTGACGCTGCACTATTCTAGAATTCCTCTGGAACGTCGAGTACTTGTTCTATATACACTTTCTCTTGACTTGGACAAACTCTCCGTCGGATATTCCTTCTGTCGGACTAGTGAATCCTTGTTCAAGGCCTCTGTAAGTATCCTCTGTCCATGGATTCCCACATGGTCGATGAGCTGGTTGTACCCTAACACCTATGACACCCTTAGGGATCAACATGGTCCAAACGGCTTTTAGAAGTTCTCTCTTATCTTAAATCACGCCGGACCTCTGGACCTGTGCATAACATGGCCAGTGGAAAGTCAGTGAATTCCACCTGACTGCCAACACCAATTACACGTGTTGTGCAACTGTTACTATCGCCTGTTTAATCAATGTTTATGTGCAATGACCTATAGTTCTCATCTTTACTCTACTCGCTCATCTATTCACACTCTCTCTACTATCTCATCTATTCATCAAGTACTCTCTCTACTCTTGATACTCTATATCGCCATTTGACTGATTGTCTAAAAGATAAACATATAACCAATGCCTGGCAATATAAAGGGCCCGGTCTAGTCCTGGGAGGTGCGCCCAAAAGTGCTAGTGCCCGCATGAGTTAATTGACCAGAGTGTTTGGCATTACACTCAAGTGCTATCTATCTCAGCTATCTATTTGACAATCAAAGTGCTATGCTATACTCGACTCGTTGTGCTATCATGAACTACATTGTGCTATTTGTGCTATGGCCATCCTGCTCTTTGTGCTATACTTGACGCTTGTGTTATGAATCATGCTATCGTGCTATCACTTGCTTGACAATATTTGACTCTCACTCTCTATCTTTAGTTACTCCGCTCTTTAATACATTAATCATTTAAAGTATGCATGATCATGATATTTAAGTCCAACTAGGCGTTATCGCTCACCCTGCGTTATTGTTATGTGTTCTCAGGTGAGACCGAGGATGATACTCATGAGGACGGGAATGACCAAGAGTGAAGTCAAGAGTACCCTGGAATCTTAGTGTTATGTCAGAGTCTTAGTTTGGTCTTTACTTTTATTCAATGTAATTAGGCCCTATAGAATGGCTCTGATATTAGTGATTGAAATAGACATTTGAGGAGTTATTAATGAAATGCATTTTCTTTAGTATTATTCTTCGCCCAATGGTTTGATGTCTATTATACACTCTGTACCCGTTTACTTGCAACTGCCTCACGTTTCAATATTCCGCGTCGGGGCGTGACATGCATACTTTTTCTGTATTTGAAAGAACGAACATAGGTGTTTTCATTCCAAATCAAAATGTTAAAATACCAAAAAGAAAGTCATTTTAGAAATAAAACATAAACAAAAAATAACTCAAGTGTGGGTTAGAAAAGATTTATTGTTTCTGCTCAATCAATGTGATGGTCCCAACAATGTTTGGGTACCAAAATCTTTTTCTCCTCTGATCTTAATTATGCAGGAAGGTCATGCACCCAGTTCTAATGTGTGGTTCCTTGATAGTGGGTGTTCATGGCACATGACTGGAGACAGAACAAAATTCTCATTTTTATTGAAAAGGAAGGAGGATCCGTCACATTTGGAGGTAAAAATAAAGGGATCATATTTGGATCTGGAAAGGTTGGTAAATCCTCATCAAACTCAATTGAAAATATTTTGTTATATAATTGATGATTTAGACTATAATCTTTTGAGTATAAGCCAATTGTGTGACAAGGGTCACAAGTTGTTTTTTAATCAAATTTCTACAAAATAATTTATGCTTCATCTGAGAAAATAAAAATCCTTGGAAAAAGAGAGAACATTTGTACATGATAAATCTTGATAGAAATTTTGCTGAAAACATCTGTTTGGTTGATAATAAAAATGAAATTGCATGGACATGGTACAAGAGACTTGGTGCAAGTTTGAACACCAAAAATAAACTCTTAAAGCTAAATCTAGTTAAAGGACTTCCTAAATCATTTCCAAATGTTGAGAATCAACTTTGTAGGATATGTCCTCAAAGAAAATAAATCAGAAAATCTTTTAAAATTTTCAATGATGTACTTACTTCCAAGCCACTAGAATTACTTCATATGGGCCCTTTTGGGCCAACAAGATTTCTTAATCTTAGTGGCAAATGATATGGATTTGTCATCATTGATGGTTTTACTAAATATAATTGGGTAATCTTTCTATTCCACAAAAGTGATACATGTCAGGAATTCAGGAAATTCTATAACTTTGCTTTAATGGGATTTTCACATATAATAAAGTCCATTTTGACTGATCATGGGGGTGAATTTGAGAACAAGGATTTTTCTGATTTATGTGCTGAATTGAATATTTTACACAGATTCTCTTCTCCAAGAACTCCAAAACAAAATGGAGTTGTAGAAAGAAAGAATAGAACTCTTGTGGAAATGGCAAGGTCAATGCTCTTAGAAAGCAAACTGTCCAAATTCTTCTGGTTGAAGCTGTGAATACAACAAATCATATTTTGAATAGAGTATTGGTTAGACCAAAAATCAGAAAAACTTCTTATGAACTTTTGAAAAACAAAAAACCCATTGTGTTTTACTTTAAAGTGTTTGGTTGCAAATGTTTTATGCATAACAACAATAAAGAAAATCTTGACAAATTTGATGCTAAAAGTCTTGAAGCTATTTCCTTGATTATTCTAAAATTTCTAGAGCATATAGAGTTTACATTCTTAAGAATAAAATTGTGGAAGAATTTCCATATGTAGTCTTTGATAAAAATTCTTAGAAAACTAATGACTCTATATCATGCAGGACTCCACAAAATGATGAAGAAGATGACTTCATTGTCGACTCTTCACCAACTATTGAAGAGCATGAAGATGCATTTGAAAATCTAGACAATCAATCACCTAACATAAATGAACCAGGTAATATTGCTCCTAAATTACCTGAAACATGTGAGGGAACATCTGAAATTCACTTTTTGAAAGATCATCCAGTTGAAAGGGTCATTGACAATTTGCATGATAGAGTTAGAACTAGATCTTCTTTTCAAAATGTAATAAATGAAAACCTGTTGGTACTAATTTCCCAGATTTAACCTAAGTCCATTGATGAAGCTCTAACTAGTGAAGATTGGATCAATGCAATGCATGATGAACTTCATCAATTTGACAAAAATCAAGTATGGGAGTTAGTACCTAGACGTAGTGATCAATCTGTGATTTTCAAACCACTTAAAAATCTCTTGTGCAGTGGTTTGATCTCTTTTCTGTGCTAGATGCATGCATAGGAATTTTGCATTTACACTACTTGTCTAATTGCTTCACACATCAACTACACGCACCCACACATCAAAGCAGTAAGATTGTATGTCTGAATGGATCTCTAATTTGAAGTGATTTTTAAATTGCTTAAGCTTCTGCTGAGATTTGTGTTAGATCTATTCAACCCCCCCTCCCCCTTCTAGCTCTGTTCATCCTACATATTCGATCCTACACATGACAGTGAAGCAGAAAATTTAAGCAAGGAACTAGAAGGCACATCTCTGAATGATGAAGAAAACAAACTAGTAAATTTGCAACAGATAAGGACAACACCTGATGATCTACGCAAAGAATAGAAATTTCTCAAAGATCATCCTGAAGACAACATTCTAGGATGACCAGATGATCACAAGGTAAGAATAAGGGGTATGTTAAAATCCTATGAATATAGTGCACTTGTTTCTCTAATACAACCAAAATCAATAAATGATGCTCTCAATGATGCACTCTAGATCATGGCCATGCAGGAAGAACTAAACCAGTTCGACCGCAACCAAGTTTGGACTTTGGTTCCTAAACCTCAAGATCATCCAGTTATTGGCACCAAATGGACGTTCAGAAACAAATTGGATGAGTCTGGAAATATTGTAAGGAACAAAGCCCGGCTTGTAGCTCAAGGTTATTCACAAGAAGAATGAATTGATTATGATGAAACTTATGCACCTGTAGCTAGACTTGAAGCTATTAGAATACTACTTGTGTTTGCTGATTCCCGAAACATGATACTTTTTCAAATAGATGTCAAAAGTATATTTTTAAATTGTGTTATTAAAGAAGAAGTCTATGTAAATCAACCTCTTGGTTTTGAAAATATAGAATATCCCAATCATGTTTATAAATTAAGCAAAGCACTATATGGATTAAAACAAGCTCCACGTGCATGGTATGAAAAACTAAGTGCTTTCCTCCTATCCCATGATTTCATAAGAGGCAAAATAGATAATACACTTTCACTAAAACTATAAAAAATAATACAATTATCATTCAAATCTATGTTGATGATATCATATTTGGAGCTATTGATGAAGTTCTGTAAAGATTTTAAAACTTTAATGCAAAGTGAATTTGAAATAAGCATGATGGGTGAGCTCACCTACTTTCTTAGTCTTCAAATAAGTCAAACTAAGGATGGAACTCATATTTGTCAAGCCAAATATGCAAAGGAATTACTCAAAAAATTCAACTTTGATAACTGTAAGGCCCTAAGCACATCCATGAGTTTATCCACTAAAATAGATGGCGATTCCCTTGGCAAGTCTGTTGATCGGAAATCCTTTAGAGGTATGATCGGATCACTACTTTATCTTACTACCAATAGACTGGATATTATATTTAGTGTATTTCAATGTGCTAGATATCAAGCAAATCCTAAAGGATCTCATTTAAATGCTGCCAAAAGAATTTTTTCGATATTTAGCTGGTACATGTAACCTAGGTCTCTAGTTTCCTAAGTATTCTGTATTTAATTTAGTTGGTTATAGTGATGCTGTCAATGCTGGGCACAAGCTAGATCAAAAAAGTACCAATGGAACCTATCAATTTCTTGTAGGATATTTAATCTCATGGTCCTCTAAGAAATAAAATTCAGTAGCATTATCTACAGCAGAAGCTGAGTACATGGCAGAAGGGAGCTATTGTGCACAACTACTATGGATACAACATCAACTGAAGGATTACGGGCATAAACTCAAAAACATCCCGTTGATGTGTGATAACACAAGCGCCATCAATTTAATAAAAAATCCTATTCAGCATTCACACACCAAACATATTGAGATTAGATATCACTTTATCAAAGATCATGTAAGTTCAGAAAATATTGTCAATAATTTTGTTGATACTCTGCATCAAATTGCTGATACTTTTACCAAACCATTAGCTGAAGATAGATTTTCATCTATTCGGAGGGAAATTGGAATGTGTAATTTATAATTAAAAAAAATGGTATGTATGATTTTAATAATTTTTTTCATATCTTTCCTGAACAATCTGAAGTCAATCCGATAACCTATGCTTATCCTTAACTTCGTCATCCGTTAAGCCGTTCTTGCCCCAATTGAAGCCCACTGCTTCGTCATTTCCATTATGATATCCAATGTTGACTGTTAAAGGTCACTTTTTACCCAAAAAAAATTTACTCCTTTGTAGACATTATTTTTCGGTGATGAACGTCTACATTCATCTTGGCGAAAAGATGGCAACGGGGAAATCATAAGTGATCGCCAGGGACATTTTACCTCTGCCCGGAGGAAATGTGATCGTGTAATGCCTCGATGTGGAGATGATGGACTCTTCACTCCTCCTCCTTCGGCCGGCCAAAGGATGAGGGCTCCACGGTGTAACTTCAATTTTCCTGCAAAAGAAACAAACACAAAAGACCCATTAGACTGAAAATTATGGTAGCATGCGCTCACATATATGAAAAACACACACAATCGGGGGGTGTCTTACCGGTTGGAGGCTTGAGAAGGAAGACGGCCAAACATTATGACCGCCTTCCCTCCCTCTGTTTATAGAAAATCCATCTAAACTGGGTATTGGAAAGGATGCACTACGTGAGTGTGTCCGTGGACGTGGTAAAGATGCATTATATGTGAGACTGCAAGCTAAATAAAATAGAGAGGAGGAAGAGAAGGAGGTCCCTATCTATGCTGACGCAGTGATGAAGAAATCTTCTCCAGGGCAACATGCTGACTCTGACGTTGGCATGCTCATCGCCGTATTGTTCCACCGGATGGCATCCTACGAAGGGAGGTGACAGCGAAGTGTAACTTGAAGCTGAGCTCCTCTGGTGATTGTGCAGCGTTGAGAGGATGCCGACGTCGTATCCGAGGGAAAGGTGAGTGTAGAGGAGGAGGAAGCTGAGGTGCTGACGGATGATGTTGTGATGGAGTCAGAGCTGCAGTTGGTGTGTGTGACTGCCAAAGACACGCCGACTGGGTGGTGCGCGAGGTGGTTTCTCCTGGGCTGCTGCGACCCCCGCGATGGAAATCTCATGTGCGAACGAATGGATTATGGGCATGAGAGGAGAGAGCATCACGGTGAGATGAGAGGGTGAGCAGTGAGTAGTAAGACGTGGCAGGGACATGTTGGTGGGCGTGTGTGAGAGAATGTTTGACTTGGTCCCTCGTGTGTGGATAAGTGCATGCGTAGAGGCAATTGTTGGGGTTTAATTGTTTAGATTTAAATGGGGTTGGATTTATGTGGATATGGGTGGGTAGCTTATGTAGGTTGCATTTGTTTATGGGTTTTAAATAGATGTGGATGGGATGCTTCACATGGGGTACGTGGGTATATATGACTTGTTGATATATATATATATATATATATATTTATTTATTTATTTTAATGGGTTTTAATTAATGGGCATGGTTGGATGGGATTTATGTTACACTATATTTTAATTGGGTTGAATTCTAATTGAATATATGTGACTTACGGTGTTTATTTATTTTCTTTTCTCTCCTTTAATGGGTTGGGTTGTTAATGGATTTTAAATGGATTTAAGTGGGGTGTGGTACGGAAGTTATGTTGTGGTTGTGGTAAGTTTATTTAAATGGGCATGTTTGTTGGTTTTTATTTAGGATATTATGGGTTGTTTTATTTATGTGGGTTTGATTTTTAATTATTTTTAGTTTTGAGTTTTAATCAGAATGGGTTTTATGTGGATTTTATGGAACTCAACTATGGGTTTTTGTATTTAGTTCTTTTTTTATTTAGATTTTAAGTGGGGTTTTAATTGATGGGTATGGTTAGTTTATTTATTGAGTTTTATGGGTTCATGTGTGAGCTAAATTTTAATTGTTGTTTTCATGGATTTAAATTTTTGTGTTATTTAATTATTTAAAATCCATTATGGGATTGGTTAAGGTTGGTTTAAGTGGTGGTGATGAATTTTATTTTATCTGAATTTTACAGATTATGTGAGTTTTATTTATTTGGATTTTAAGTTGGATTTGAGTGGATTTTGGCATGGCACCGAGCATACACACAGGAGACAACTGGAAGGTGGCGGAAATGGCAAGCACACATGCACCACGGGCTAAACATGGGCTAACGACGGAAGAGGTTACCTCCAGAGAAAATGTAGGCGATATATGATTGTGTCGCCAAAAGATCATGATGACAATAAATTTTGCCGCTCAAAATGTCAGGTGACCAAGCTCTTGTCATCATCAATGAAGCGAGAACAATCGGGCCCGATGACAAGGGCACGAGCTACACTGGGGATCTTAATAGAGATAACATTGCGCCTACTGAATAATGGGCCTAATGGGCTACGAAATGAGCCTTGCGAGGGTGGTCCAAAAAAGCACGTCTACCAGAGTAGACGTCCAGGGAGTGTGCCGCTAACAAGGTGTCAACAGTAATCGATGTTGTTGTTTACATGCGATCCGAGGCAAGTCAACAAACGATCAAACAAGTCTTATTGGGCCATGAACCATGCGGGGATGGGCCAAATCTTGCATCTACAAATGCCCCTCCGAGACATCCAATCTTGCAAGGGAGCAGAGAGGACTGAAAGGTTGGTGTCTCAGTAAACAAAGGACGCAGAGATTTGATGAAAGGGACCATCTCCGAGGATAGGAATTCTAGCAAGCCATACGAATGAGTTAGGCTAGAAGCAAGTGAGGAATCGTCTGAGAGACAAATGTGGAAAAGAGGGAGAGTGATCTACCTGTGTAACTACAACGCAACCCAACGGTAGGGTCTCTGGCATTGCCGAGTAGGACTTTGACTAGTTTCTGGTGTTGTCTAAGTCAAAAGAGTTGTAATATGATGGTTGAATCAAGGAAATCTCATAACTGGAGTCCGTCTGGACGCGCTGACCTAATTAGGACGTATTTCTAGATTTAGGGGGTTGTGGAGATAAAGAGATCGATTGTGCTCTCAAAGGATTATCAAAAGGTTCTAACTGGAATCAATGTTTGGAAAGCCAGAAATCCAGAATTAAGCTTATGACTGGTGAACGGTTCACGTGAACTCAATAAGACAGCTTGACAATTTGTGATATGCATGGTGGGACAACTGGGGAATGGGCAACAAAGACCCGATATCGGCCTGGATATTCAAGAAGGTGGTGCTAACCCGGTTAAACTTGGGATCTGGCTGAACAAACAATTTGCTGGATCAGGATAGACTTGGGATTTCACTTGATTAATCTTAGTTGAAGAACAGACTAGCATAACTAATTTCTAGCCACCAGGATAACTTTAAAGCACGAGACAGAGGAAAAAACTTTCTTCCTCAGTTGGTAAAGTTAGCAGAGAAAATGACATGATGCATGCAGGGTTTGCCCTATCTAAATGCAAGTTAGTAAACTAGAGAAATTATTAAAGGCCAATCAAATAACTGGGAGATCACGAACCCATCACGGTTTTTGGTGAAGGGGAACTATGGGTTCATGGTCGCCAAGTTATTAGCCTCTGGTGAAGCTAAACCCTAGGTTAGACATACCTGAACAAGATAGTCAGGAATTGACTACCATGCAGACCTCAGACGGATGGTTCAGTGAAGTGCCACTTTGGTCAATCCCTTTCTCAATATTTTTTTTTTGGACCCTCTCCTTAGCTTCTGGATATTTCTCTATTGATATAACACTTAAGGAAAAAGTGATTAGTGATGCTCTGACATCAGCCCCTTGTCTAAGAATGACATACCTTTCTTGAAGCAAGGTCAAGGGACTAAGTTTTATTAACAAAGTTAAAAGAAAAGGAAATATGTACAAGCAAAGCAAAGTACTAACTTGGAAACAAATATGTACATACAATGTTAAAGCATAAATGATATTTTTTGTTGTTTTGTTGTTTTTTTTTAAGGAAGCAAATGCATAAGGGAAAATAGAAAACCTTTTTTTTTTGGGTCAACACCTGGCAACCATCTTTATGGCAATGAAAGAGCGCGAGGCTGATGAAGTAAAGGAAAAATGGCCTAGCAAAAATATGGAGATTCTTCATAGCAATAACCTTGCTCCTTGTGAACAGATTAACATGAAATGTGATTTAAAAAAAAAGGAGCTGTCATCCTTAAAAGAAACTTGTCCTTCAGACACCTCAGAGGTTTGGAATCCTCAAGGGAGAAAAGAAGAAATAAGGAGATAAACTTCTTGAGAGGATCAGCAAAATCGTTAAATTGATGAGCTGAGACAGTCTTGACAACATGCCCCTTCAGGTGATTTCAGACTATCTATTTTTGACTTGTTTGCCCCTAGACTTTTGCAAGGTGCTAATTGGATGAGAGAACCTAGCCATGTGTGGCTTAAGAGGCTCAAGGTGAGGTGTTTCGTGGACCTCAGGGTCAGAACCTAGCAACCCTACTTTGCCGAGCACCCGTATTGCCCTACCGCAATCGCCTAGAGGAAAAACTCAAGCAATGTAGCATTTGACTTTGAATTGGATGGGGGATTTTATCTTCAGGCATGGTCATGACCAGGCTCTTTTTCTTTTCTTTTCTATTGATTGACTTTTCTTTGTTCTTTCTTTTGTTTACCTGCGGGGACACTGCCCTCTTCACGTGCTCTGTGTCTTAGTCTCACCTTAGAGGAAGTTGCCTTGACTGTTAAGCTCAATAGTTTAAAGGTGCTGAATGACTCGATCCGTCGAGTGGAAGAAGAAGGAGGATTGTAACCTTTGTTATGTTCTGAGACAAATAACTGTCTTGGAGTGATGACTCAAAATTTTGAGATGTGTGGTGTGTGAATGTTGATTTGTCCTCCAAAAGCTTGGTTGTGACGTCAGACAGAAATTTCCATGACTTGCTAGATCAATGTCCTTGGTTCATTCAAGTGCTTCTTACTTTTTAACATGAAACCCACGATAGTTGCCAATCTATTGACTCCTTATTTTTTTTCATATTTTTTTTCATATTTTGCTCTAAAAGATATTTATGAGAAAAAAATATACACAATATATACACATTTTTTGGGATTTTTTTTGTTTTTATATATATATTTTTTTGGAATTTTGGAATTTTTTTTGTGTAAAAAAATTAAAATTAAAATTGAATTGAACAATTCTAAAAATGGTATGTACAATGAGTGGGAACATCCCAAGTGGAATGCCCCTAGGCAGAGATCTCACTTGTGCCTTCTAGCCATTGTTGAAGATGAGCCTTGTGAAGCAAATTGGCCTCGGGCGATTAAATGCTCACCAGGAGGTACATGCAAACCATATTTGTCTTTCTCGCACGACCACTTTGGATGCTAATGGTGAGAGATGAAACAAGGAGTGAGATAGAAGGCAAGAAGAAAGGATTTGATGGCGATAGATGTGAATTGAGTAAGGTAAGGATAGAGAATGTACAATAATGGAAAGATAAGGGAGCACGCAATGAACAACACAGTCCAGGGAAAAACGGTGTGCCCCTTGTAGTATGTTGGAAAGAAGTGAACTCCACCAAGTTGGGAGGCTTCGGAAGAGTGAGTGAAGAGGGGTCCCCCTCAAGCATAAAGAAAGGAGTTGAGCTTGACAGAGACAAGGATGAAGTTCTCATGATCAGTGTGGATTGCCCTTGAGAAAGGAGTGTGAGGAGCTGAAATGGTGTGCCCTAAACCCAAGATGAATTGCCCATCACAGAGATCTCAACATCTAAAGATGGCTCAATATGAAATTGGTATAAGAATAGACAATAGACCATATAAACGATGGTATGCCCCTTGAAGCCAAAGCCAACACATATAACAAAGTAGCCAAAGTGCCCCCTGAAAGTACCTTGTTTGAAAAAGAGGTAGATGGATCCAGCTGGAATGAAAGGGTTACCCCTGTTCTTGAATGATAGGCAAACTGTAAGGAACTGAGTGGAGAACAAATCACTTCGAGTCCTTGTTGAAACGGTCAAACATGAATGAGATTGAGGGACTCGAAAAATAGTTAAACGAACTGACTTGATGAGAGGAAGGGGACCAAGCATTGTAGGAATGAGCTGGGTGCAAACTTTGCAAGTAAGCTAACATGGCAGATTAGCCTAAGAAAAATTGGCTTGGTCTCTTGATGTGCATGGAGAACAATAGCTCTCCGGAAAGCTTCAACTGATTGCCAAGGAATAATGACCACATATCCTATAGATCTCGGATATTCAGGTTCCAGCAGGAGAGGATTGGGGATCTGCAAGGCTGCTCTTAAGATAGGTGATAAAATGAGCTGGATTTGTAGATCTTGACAACTGGATTGGATGGCTCGGCAATTTGGGTGATGGTTTGAGTTGAGGAATGATTGGAGTAACTCCTCTATGACCTCTTTGTTTGGGAAAGGAAATGTTGAAACCACTCCTACAGTCACGGGTTGGATGGATTTCTCTCCTATCAATGCCTCTTCTACAACCTCATCAGGATGGACTAACTCTTTCCCCGTAGAATGAGAGTAAATTGAGTGTGAGGCTGAAGGAATGGTTGGTTGTGATCTCACACTTTTAGAAGGAGGGAGAATGAGTTGGAGCCTTTGACTCGGGTTTGGATGAGAATGTTGTATAGTAGAGGTAGCAGCAGTCCAAACAGGGTCACAACATGCAGGTGGTTTGAATTGGATTGGCGAGAGGGGTCCTCCAAGTAGGACTTAAGAATTCTTGCTCGATCACAAAGTTGAGCAAATGTGGAAATGTGGCTTATCTCAAGTAAGGATCGAAGCTCAGGAGTGGAATTATAAATTAGAAAAGGATAGCTTGAGACTCAGAGATGCCCAACCTGATCTAAAAGCCATGTCTCTCCACCTGATAGCAAACTTAAGGAAGGATTCATCTGGCCTCATTTTCTCCGCCGCCAAATCAGAAAGTGTAGGGGTTGGACTTGCGACGACCCTCCTTATACCGATACGATTATACCAATCCACGTCGTATAGTGAGTCCCGTCACAGTGGGACATTTCCCCAACACTAGTACACATGGCTGAGATGCTCATAAATATAGATACAGAGTAGCGGAAGTAAAAGAACTATTTGCCATTTCATTTCATCATCCACATTAACATACATGGTTCAAATAACAATTTTAAGAGAACTGAAGTCCACATAAATAAATTACTAAAATCAGATTACATAGCTTGTCCACAATTACGTAATAGTTCTATTACAATGCCTCATTACATACTATGAAAGCAAAAGTCACAACGTCGACTCCACCAAGCTACTCGCCACGCTCGGAGTCACTCTCCACTGTCTCCTCCAAAGGTGTCGGGTCACCAACTAAACCTGTACGCCGAAGCAAGGAGTGAGTCTAAAAGACTCAGCAAATAACTCCATACACATCATTCATGCATACATCACAGTAGGTTCTACATTCTAATTCACGAAGCAAAACATATAGCATGCTTGAACATTGATAAGAGACAACCTATCATGGTATTTCTACAAAATTTAAAACATATGGTACATGACTTAAGACATTCCAAAATAAATATCTTATCACATGCTTACTACTCATTCAATCACATTAAGCTACGACATGATAGCAACTAACATGGGATTCTCACATGCATAAAAGGAAACATTCCTATCATGGTTTCTACACATTCTTACACATACACACTATCATTTCATACACTTTAAGGTTGCTGTTTTGACATGGATTTAGCAATTCGCATCCCTTCGCATGAGAGCTACATTGCCGATTATACTACAACATGATAACATTTAACACGGATTTGTTCACACATAATTGAGACATACTCCTATCATGGATTCTACACATTTTTACACCTATAAAGCATCATCATAACACATTAGGTTGCTGTTATAACATTATTTCACATTAACATATCATGGATCACAATTTCACAATCTTACGCATTGGTTTCACATGTTTGCACAATTACTCATTCACATAGGTCTCTTTTTACACATTGCACATTTACACATATTCACACTACACAATTTACACATATTCACATTCACATTTCACATATTCACATTCACATTTCACAATTTAGTGCCGTGACACATAGTCCAAACCACCATTAGAAGGACACATCACATACACATAACACATAGACGCCACCTAGGCAATATAGTGACGACTATTGGACTGCGCAGACCAGGAGAACAGGTCTCCACCCTAAGCAGTGGTACTTGTCCACCTCCAGGATTTCATCCTAATGCCCTTAGGATCTTAACACATTGAACCTTCCCATGGGGACTTTTCCATGGTACGGTTCCACGGCCCTCTATGGAAGTAGTGTCACACATGGCACATTCTTACACATTACACATTCCGATTTTAACACACATATTGCACATGTCTTTACATTCTCCCACTTATACACATGGCTATGTTTTCCTATTCATGATACTACTGTTGACAGAAATCAAACATTCAGTACCTTACACTAATCAGGTTGAAACATATATAATCAACCATGTTCATATTAGCATGCGTTGAACACTCATTTTCACATGGAAATTTCATAGAGCACTCTATAGTTATCCAAATAACATGAAATTTTAACCACACACTATTTGCAGGTTCATGACCTCACATGCAAATTTCCAGATTTTTCTGAGTTATAATTTATTTACAGAAATTAGAACATTCAGTCTCATGCTATTCATAATTCAATTTAACATGGATCATAACATGAATATCAGATTTGACAGTTCACAGCCCTGAACCTAACATACACATTGTCACAGGAATTTCCCCCGGATTTATTGCACAACACACAATTTATTGTAAATTTTACAAAACCTACGCATGTTTTCTATTTCCAAAATAGAAATTACAATAAATCACCTGAGCATGGAAAATTTCCCTAAGTTTCAGAACATAGACTGAAATACCTACTCATGGTCTAACAAAATTATGGCATTCAAGCTCCTTATGAATTACGCAACTGTAACTATATGATCAAGGTCTTATCATACATGCATTTTCATAAATAAAACCATTCATGCCATTTACAGAAATTCATAAGAGTCTCACCACACATTCCACCATTCATATTACATAACATATACGTTTACAATATATCCTCATGTGAAATCTTTCGTAAATTATTCATATAAAAGGAAGAACAACTCACTGTTCTGTCCTGAAGAACTTAACGACATAGTTTGGCCATTAAAGGAGCTTAACGACATCATCATTGGCCGTTAATTGAAGATCTTAACGGCAAGGGATCTTGCCGTCAAGTTCAGGTCTGTGCAAAAATACATACCCGAGCTCCAAAAGAAGCAGAATTGGGGGGGATCCAGGACACGATAGAATCTCATAAAAATAATAAAACCCTACTAGACACCTACATAGACGAAGTGGATGGGTTACTTGCCTCTTAATAAATCTCCAAAGGGATCAAGGTGTCGTTGAAGCTCTCCTTGGGCAGTCCCAAGAAGCCTCCAAAAGAGCACTCCTCCGGTTCTGAGGTGTTGTAGCTTCCAGTCCATGGTCGGGGAAGCCTCCTCCTATGTCCAAGCTAGCTTCTAGTTGTTGTAGATCGCTGGATGAAGCTCCAAACCGCCGGATCAAAGCATGCAAAGTCCAACTCTCCACCAGTTCGAGCTAGGGTTTTCTCTCCTCTTGCAAAAGGCCAAGAGAAGTCCTTGCAGGTTGCAAAGGGTTTAGTTTATAGGAGAATGGGTTGGGACATCACGCAGGGTGATGTGAAGGCCTGATAGCCGTTGGGGACATCTCCCCAATGGCTGGGCTTGCTTGTCCCCGGAATTTCGGGGTCTGCAGCGCATGTAGGTCAGTGATATTAACGTCCACATCCATGGCCATTTATTTAAGTATTAACATCAATCGATATGGACGTTGACTATCATGGACGCCCACCATTTTGACGCCAATTGGCCCTTCGGCCAGAACTTAAAAACATATAGAAACCATGCGTACGATGTATATATATATACATGCAATATATGTGGTATAGTATACACACCATCACACATGCAAACATACAATATTTATAACCTATTTACACACATGCACACATAAGTATCACTAACTAATACGTACGTAGATATATATATATACATGCACACACAAGCTTGAATTATCCACACATGAAATAAAACAACAAAATTCGAGGGCCTTACACCCTCTCCCCCTTAAAAAAACTTCGTCCTCGAAGTTGAACGACACTACTCAAATAAAAGGGGATACTTCTTCCTCATCTCATCCTCAAGCTCCCAAGTAGCCTCCTCTCGCGAAAAGTTCTGCCATAGAACTTTCACCGACGCAATACTCTTGTTCTGGAGATGCTGAACCTTCCGATCCAGAATAGCTACTGGTTGCTCCACATACGACAGATCTGGCTGGATCTCCACTGGCTCGTGACTTATCACATGAGATGGATCTCGAACATATTTCCTGAGCATAGATACGTGGAATACAGGGTGAACACTAGCTAAAGCTGGGGGTAAAGCTAGCTCATATGCCACGTTGTCCAGTCGTCTGAGAATCTCATACGGGCCAATGAATCTAGGGCTTAACTTACTATGCCTGCCAAACCTGACTACACCATGAGTAGGTGATATCTTCAAGAAGACATGCTCACCCGCCTCGAACTCTAGATCCTTCCTCCTGTTGTCGGCGTAGCTCTTCTGCCTATCCTGCGCCGCAACAAGCCTCTTTCTAATCATTGAATCTTATCCGAAGTCTCCTGAACTAACTCTGGACCGATCAACTGCCTATCGCCTATCTCCTCCCAACACAAGGGAGATCTACAGGGCCTACCATACAACGCCCCAAATGGAGCCATACCAATGCTCGCATGAAAGCTGTTGTTGTATGCGAACTCCATTAAAGGTAGATGACGTTCCCAATCATCCTTCCAATCCAGCACACACGCTCTCAACATATCCTCGAGCGTCTGGATAGTCCTCTCAGACTGTCCATCTGTCTGGGGATGAAACGCCGAACTGAGCTTCAGCTCCGAACCTAATGCATCCTGAAGACCCTTCCACAATCTCAAAGTAAATCTCGGATCTCGATCCGAAATGATCGACTTCGGCACACCATGCAATCTAACCACAATACTAACATACAATCTAGCTTAGCTCTCAATAGACTGCTTCTTCTTCATAGGTAAGAAATGTGCAGTCTTCAAGAATCTATCTACAACTACCCAAATCGAGTCATTGCCCCTTCTAGATCGAGGCAAACCCGAAACAAAGTCCATAGTGACAGCTTCCCACTTCCATACTGGGATCTCCATCCTTTGCATAAGGCCGGATGGTCGCTGTCGCTCTGCCTTCACTTGCTGACACACTAGACATCGGGACACATAATCCGCCACATCCCTCTGCATGCCAGACCACCAAAATTACCTCTTCAAATCCTAGTACATCTTAGTGTTACCCGGATGAATAGAGAATCACGATCTATGAGCTTCCGCTAACACATGCTCACGGACATCTACCAAATCAGGGACACAGACACGGTGATGGAATCTAATCACGCCATCCTCATCATGAGCAATGCCCGCCTTGCCCACTAACTCTTGGAGTCTAGGGTCGGCTTTCTACTGCTCGATCACCTCATCCAAAACGAGGACCTAAGAGATAACTGAGCTACAAAATCCTGGCATAGAGATGGCTCTAACTCAGTCATCGAGCATGCCGCATCCTCCAACATCTTCCAATCCTGCTGGAGCGAAGACCTCTTCCTACTTAGAGCATTGGCTACGACATTCTCCTTCCCAGGGTGATACTGAAGGTCAAAGTCATAGTCCTTCAAGAACTCAATATATCTTCTCTGCCTCAGGTTTAATTCCTTTTGGGAGAAAAGATACCTCAAGCTCTTGTGGTCGGTAAACACCTCAAATCTGACACCATAAAGATAGTGTCTCCAGATCTTTAGTGCATGAACCACTGCTGCAAGCTCCAAATCATGAGTCGGATAGTTCTTCTCATGCTCCTTCAACTGACGAGAATCATATGCCACTACCCTTCCTTGCTGCATTAGCACACAACCTAAGCCAATCCGAGACGCATCCGTGTAGATAGCAAAACCCTCTACACCGCTCGGCAAGGCTAACACCGGAGCTGACGTGACCTTAGTCTTCAACAATTGAAAACTACTCTCACACTTCTCAGACCAGACAAACTTCACTCCCTTTCTGGTGAGCTGTGTCAATGGGGCGGCGATGGATGAAAATTCCTCAATAATCGCCGATAGTAACCAACCAAACCCAGAAAACTACGAATCTCCGAAGGGGTTTTGGGAATCTCCCAATCCATAACTGCTTGGACCTTTGCTGGGTCAACTGCAACACCAGCACCGGAGATAACATGCCCGAGGAAATGAACCTCGCGCAACCAGAAATCGCATTTTCTGAATTTAGCAAACAACTTATGCTCACGAAGAACCTCTAACACTACCCTCAAATGCTGACGGTGTGTGGCCTCGTTCGGAGAGTAGACCAGCACATCATCAATGAACACTACAACAAAGCTATCTAAATACGTCCTAAACACCATGTTCATGAGATCCATGAATGCTGCAGGGGCGTTAGTCAACCCGAAAAGAAGGACCAAAAACTCATAATGTCCATAACGGGATCTGAATGCCGTCTTGGACACATCCTCACTCCTAATCCTCAATTGATGATAACCGGACCGCAAATCAATCTTAGAAAAGACTGATGCATCTTGCAATTGGTCAAACAAATCATCAATGCGAGGCAAGGATACCTGTTCTTCACTGTCACTTGGTTTAGCTTTCTATAATCGATGCATAACCTAAGTGATCCATCCTTCTTCTTTACGAATACGACAGGTGCGCCCCAAGGGGAAACACTAGGGTGAATAAATCCCTTATCTAGAAACTCTTGCAACTGCCTCTTTAACTCGGCTAACTCCGCAGGTGCCATCCGATATGGAGCCTTTGAGATAGGAGAGGTGCCCAGAAGCAACTCTATGGTGAACTCTATCTCTCTATCTGGTGGCAATCCAGATAAATCATCGGGAAAGACGTCTGGAATGTCCTGCACTACCTCGATCTCTGCAAGAGTAGGTGACTCATCAGCCTCAGGTACTAACACCACCCTGGCAAGAAAAGCATCACAACCCTTGTTTACCATGCGCATCGCCTTCATGGCAGAGATGACTAACTTTCCCGCCAAGTTCCTTGGCAAGGGATGAGAGAACTCATCCTCACCAGGAATGCGGAAAACAATCCTCTTCCACGACAATCTACTAACGCATAGTGCTCCTCTAGCCAATCCAGACCAAGAATAGCATCAAAGTCCTTCATCTTTATCAAGAAGAAACACCATTCTAGGACTCTATCCTCAATGCACACAGGTAACGACGGAATGCACTTCCTAGTCGATACCGTACCCACAGGTGTGTGCACAGACAAATGGACCTCTAACTCCTCAGACTCTATGGCTGACTCTAGAGCTAACTGCCTAGCGAACCGCTCGGAAATGAACAAGTGAGTGGCACCCGTATCGAACAAAACCCGAGCGTGCACACCTAGAAGTAAAACCGTACCTTCGGTGACATGCTCTGCCTGATCAGCATCCTCTCGTGCTAGAGCAAACACTCGAGCTGGGGCTCAAGGCCTTCCTGGTCTTCCTGTAGTTGCACTGCTGCTGCTATCACTGCTGGGGCTGGCACTCTGCGCTGGACTCCCTGCTGAAGTCTCGGACAATCCTTGATCTTGTGGTCGCTGCTTCCGCACTTCAAGCATTTCCCCGCAATCATCCAACACTCGGAACCACCATGTGTCTTCCCGCAATGGGGACACTCCTTCTTCACACCAGGGAAACGTTGAGAAGGTACCTGTGCACTGCTGGTTATTACTGGGCGCTACGGTGCCTGGTACACTGCTTTCTTCTTGTCCTGCCGCTGGAACGTAGCTACAGGCGTCTTCTGCGAAGCCTTCTTCTCTTCCAGATATTGATCCATCTCACCCTCCTGCCTACAAGCAGCACTAAGTGCCTCGTCCAAGGTACGATGGTCAAACGCCACTAGCCTCGTCCTCAGTGATGGCTTCAGGCCCATCACGAACTTCTTTGCTTTCTTGCGCTCATCTGTCACGATATGAGGTACATATTTAGATAATTCTGCAAACCTGGCCTCATATTCGAGCACGGTCATGGGGCCTTGAGTCAAGGAGAGGAACTCCTGCTCCATCCTGTCCTGGATATGCTCGGGGATGAATTTGGCTCGAAAGAGCCTCACGAACTCATCCCAAGCCACGTCAATAGCTCTGTCCTCGAATCGGATACGCAGTAATGAAGCCCACCACACATCAGCTCTCTCCTGTAACATAACCTTCATAAGCACCAACTAAACAACTTCAACTTAACAGGGGATATAAACAAATAAAACTAGCGCATACCTGTAGCATATAGGTGGCTAAAGTAACCTTATCATCGTCCGCACACCTAATAGCCCGAAGATCTTCTCGATCTCCCTCATCCAGCTTTCTGCTAGTAACGGATCGCTCTCCCCCTTAAAAGAGGGTGGCAGCATCCTCTTGAATCTTTCCATGATGGAAGGTCCACCATGGTTCTGAGCTGGAACTTGAGCCTGCTACATCAAACAACAAATAATACACATTCAACATAACATCATACAATTAAATAAAACAGACTACTCTTTGATTGATTATGCTAACCCGAGCCTCCAACTGAGCCTGGAGTGTAGCCTGGGTGTGGGCCTGCGTCTGCATGGCCTGCACCAAACCTTGCATGAACACTCCATAATCCACAGGCGGCGGTGGGGGAAGTATAGGACCCTGTGGTGCCGGGGCCTGCTGCTCCGCCTGCTCCTCACGCCTCTGCTCGCCCTCACGAGCAGACACACCACCACGTCTACCTCTCGAAGCCATGGCTGCAATAAATTTCAGCCACCATTAGAGTTATGCTATTTAATTTTCTAACCATTTTTCTTATCTATTTTCCACTCATTATTAATGTTTTCTACACATGTGGACATTCCTATGTAGACTTAGCATGTAATGGGGATGATGACTTATATATATATTCATGTGCAATCTCAACTGGTTGCTCTGATACCAATATCTGCGACGACCCTCCTTATACCGGTACAATTATACCAATCCACGTCGGTATAGTGAGTCCCGTCACAGTGGGACATTTACCCAACACTAGTACACATGGCTGAGATGCTCATAAATATAGATACAGAGTAGGGAAAATAAAAGAACTACTTGTCATTACATTTCATCATCCACATTTAACATACATGGTTCAAATAACAATTTTAAGAGAACTGAAGTCCACATAAATAAATTACTAAAATCAGATTACATAGCTTGTCCACAATTACATAATAGTTCTATTACAATGCCTCATTACATACTATGAAAGCAAAAGTCACAACGTCGACTCCACCAAGCTACTCGCCACGCTCGGAGTCACTCTCCACTGTCTCCTCCAAAGGTGTCGGGTCACCAACTAAACCTGTACGCCGAAGTAAGGAGTGAGTCTAAGAGACTCAGCAAATAACTCCATACACATCATTCATGCATACATCACAGTAGGTTCTACATTCCAATGCACGAAGCAAAACATATAGCATGCTTGAACATTGATAAGAGACAACCTATCATGGTATTTCTACAAAATTTAAAACATATGGTACATGACTTAAGACATTCCAAAATAAATATCTTATCACATGCTTACTACTCATTCAATCACATTAAGCTACGACATGATAGCAACTAACATGGGATTCTCACATGCATAAAGGAAACATTCCTATCATGGTTTCTACACATTCTTACACATACACACTATCATTTCATACACTTTAAGGTTGCTGTTTTGACATGGATTTAGCAATTCGCATCCCTTCGCATGAGAGCTACATTGCCGATTATACTACAACATGATAACAATTTAACACGGATTTGTTCACACATAATTGAGACATACTCCTATCATGGATTCTACACATTTTTACACCTATAAAGCATCATCATAAACACATTAGGTTGCTGTTATAACATTATTTCACATTAACATATCATGGATCACAATTTCACAATCTAACGTATTTGTTTCACATGTTTGCACAATTACTCATTCACATAGGTCTCTCTTTTTACACATTGCACATTTTCACAATATTCACACTACACAATTTACACATATTCACATTCACATTTCACACATTTACATTCACATTTCACAATTTAGTGCCGTGACACATAGTCCAAACCACCATTAGAAGGACACATCACATACACATAACACATAGACGCCACCTAGGCAATACAGTGACGACTCTTGGACTGCGCAGACTGGGAGAACAAGTCTCCACCCTAACCAGTGGTACTTGTCCACCTCCAGGATTTCATCCTAATGCCCTTAGGATCTTAACACATTGAACCTTCCCATGGGGACTTTTCCATGGTACGGTTCCACGGCCCTCTATGGAAGTAGTGTCGCACATGGCACATTCTTACACATTACACATTCCGATTTTAACAAACATTACACATGTCTTTACATTCTCCCACTTATACACATGGCTCTGTTTTCCTATTCATGATACTGCTGTTGACAGAAATCAAACATTCAGTACCTTACACTAATCAGGTTGAAACATATATAATCAACCATGTTCATATTAGCATGCGTTAAACACTCGTTTTCGCATGGAAATTTCATAGAGTACTCTATCGTTATCCAAATAACAAAATTTTAACCACACACTATTTGCAGGTTCATGACCTCACATGCAATTTCCAGATTTTTCTGAGTTATCATATATTTACAGAAATTAGAACATTCAGTCTCATGCTATTCATAATTCAATTTAACATGGATCATAACATGAATATCAAATTGACAGTTCACAGCCCTGAACCTGACATACATATTGTCACAGAAATTTCCCCCGGATTTATTGCACAACACAATTTACTGTAAATTTTACAAAACCTACGCATGTTTTCTATTTCCAAAACAGAAATTGCAATAAATCACCTGAGCATGGAAAATTTCCCAAATTTCAGAACAGAGACTGAAATACCTATTCATGGTCTAACAAAATTATGGCATTCAAGCTCCTTATGAATTACGCAACAGTAACTAACATGATCAAGGTCTTATCATACATGCATTTTCATAAATAAAACCATTGATGCCATTTACCGAAATTCATAAGAGTCTCACCACACATTCCACAATTCATATTACATAACATATACGTTTACAATATATCCTCATGCGAAATCTTTTGTAAATTATTCATATAAAGGAAGAACAACTCACTGTTCTGTCCTGAAGAACTTAACGGCATAGGTTGGCCGTTAAAGGAGCTTAACGACATCATTGTTGGCCGTTAATTGAAGATCTTAACGGCAAGGGATCTTGCCGTCAAGTTTAGGTCTGTGCAAAAATACAGACCCGAGCTCCAAAAGAAGCAGAATTGGGAGGGATCCAGGACACGATAGAATCTCATAAAAATAATAAAACCCTACTAGACACCTACAAGGACGAAGTGGATGGGTTACTTGCCTCTTAATAATCTCCAAAGGGATCAAAGGTGTCATCGAAGCTCTCCTTGGGCAGTCCCAAGAAGCCTCCAAAAGGGCTCTCCTCCGGGTTCTGAGGTGTTGTAACTTCCAGTCCGTGGTCGGGGAAGCATCCTCCTATGTCCAAGCTAGCTTCTAGTTGCTGTAGATCGTCGGATGAAGCTCCAAACCGCCGGATCAAAGCATGCAAAGTCCAGCTCTCCACCAGTTCGAGCTAGGGTTTTCTCTCCTCTTGCAAAAGGCCAAGAGAAGTCCTTGTAGGTTTCAAAGGGTTTAGTTTATAAGAGAATGGGTTGGGACATCACGCAGGGTGATGTGAATGCTTGATAGCCGTTGGGGACATCTCCCCAATGGCTGGGCTTGCTTGCCCCCAGAATTTCGGGGTCTGCATCGCATGCAGGTTAGTGATATTAACGTCCACATTCATGGCCGTTTATTTAAGTATTAACGTCAATTGATATAGACATTGACTATCATGGACGTCCACCATGTTGACGCCAATTGGCCCTTCGGCCAGAACTTAAAAACATGCAGAAACCATGCGTACGATGTATATACATATATACATGCAATATATGTGGTATAGTATACCACCATCACACATGCAACATACAATATTATAACCTATTTACACACATGCACACATAAGTATCACTAACTAATACGTACGTAGATATATTTACATACATGCACACACAAGCATGAATTATCCACACATGAAATAAAGCAACAAAATTTGAGGGCCTTACAGGACTTGTCAAATATTCAAAATGAGCTATAAACCTTTATGAAAGAATGTCAAAGTTGACAAGGTATGTAGCTGGGAGAGATATGACCATGAAAGAGCCTCACCTTCAAGTGATTTGTAGAATAAATGGACAAGTAGGTCTCGATCATGAAACCATTGACAAGAATCCATAAGAAATTTGGCAAGGTGAAAGTGAGGATCAGTAGTCCCATCATACCTCCTATATTTAGGAAACTTGAATCCTGGTGGAAAATGTACAGGTGGGAGTTTGCAATAGCTCTTCCAAGAATGAGACTTCGGCAAATATTTAGCTAGGAGCATCCTGACATACCCCTCCATCTCACTCCTATGGATGTAGTCTTGTGGTGGAGGAGCTTTAGGAGTGGTAGAGTGCATTGATTTGCAGGAATGGTGGATCGAACTTGTGTAGAGGTCCTAGATTGAGTACTAATGTTGGACGGGACCCTACCACTAGGAACATTAGGTTGAGCTTGAGACTTGGCCTGGGGGATTGGAGTAGAAGCACAAGATGTCTTGCTCCTGGACAAGAACTGAAGGAGCTGACTGGGGGAGTAACGTGAAAGGAGATGAGACAACTCCATATCCTCTTGGGGTGGAGAGGAGTTGAGGAAGAAGATCGCTGAAAAAATGAGTTTTTCATTGGTTACTTCCATTCAGCTCATGTATCAGTTAGCATACACAGTGAACTCATCCATCAGGTTCTTCTTTAGGTAATTAAGCTGAACATGTTAACAATGTGAAAAACAGACAACAATGATGATTGACGTCAACACACATGGGGACGATATGCACTGTCGTGAAAAAGATAGACGACAAGCGAGCTTGTTGTCAACACTGAACATCAGACCATTTCTCAAGAGTTGCGTCCCAGATAGCTTTTAAACTTATTTTGGCCAAGCTTAGAATGATTTTCTTGATTGTTCTCTCAAGATGAGAGGGAGACAGGGTATGGCCAACACAGTGTAGACTCGTGAGCTCACAACACACAACCTGAGTTTTCTAGACAAAGGGTGAAGGTCCTCTTGCTTATATCGTGAGGGAATCCACAGAATGTAGGGACTTACAGAATTCTCGTTTGGCACCGATCCAATTTACCTGAGAGGGAATCCCCAAGTAAAAGACCGTGAACCAAAGAGGGGGCTGTCCTAGAACGTGTGAAGAGCCTAGCAATGATGAGAAGAGCTCAGATCGTGTCCCAACTCAACAGGAAGAAAACAGTGATAAATAAGAAAAGAAAAAAAAATGGAACAACAAGAAAGCACATAAACATGGTCACTGCAAAACTTAACAACATGATATTTTGATGTCTAGATCTCTTAAAATAAGGCACCAAGTAACGAAATTGTACACCATTTAGATGAGGTTAACAGCTGGAAAGTCTGACATTAAGATCATCTCAACTGCAGCACATTTTCATGTTTAAACATGGTACACAAATAGCATGTAAGCTAGACATTCAGGCAGCATGAAAGCTAAACAATAAAAAGAATCTGATAACTTGCAGATATCGACGTTAAGCTTTGCAAATCTGATGCATAGCTAACAACAAGAAATAGTTATGTGCAAAACCTAGCTGGAACAAAATACCAGAAAGAGCACCATGGATACCATGAAATAAAGTGTGATTTGCAGAATGTGCAATTAAAATGATAGGAAGAATGAAGAAGCATAACCGTGGCAAGCAGTGTGTGTCCCACCGTGATCGCAAGAAAATTGTAGACGTTATTTTTCGGTGATGAACATCTACATTCATCTTGGCGAAAAGATGTAACGGGGAAATGATGAGTGATTGCCAGGGACATTTTACCTCTGCCCAGAGGAAATGTGATCGTGTAATGCCTCGATGTGAGATGATGGGCTCTTCACTCCTCCTTCGGCCGCCTAAGGATGAGGGCTCCACAGTGTAGCTTCAATTTTCTTGCAAAAGAAACAAACACAAAAGACCCATTAGACTGAAAATTATGTAGCATGCGCTCACATATATGAAAAACACACACAATCGGGGGGCATCTTACCGGTTGGAGGCTTGAGAAGGAAGACGGCGAAACGTTATGACCGCCTTCCTCCCTCCTTTGTTTATAGAAAATTCCTCTAATTGAGTATTGGAAAGGATGCACTACGTGAGTGTGTGCATGGATGTGGTAAAGATGTATTATATGTGAGACTGCAAGCTAAACAAAATAGAGAGGAGGAAGAGAAGGAGGTCCCTATCTATGCAGACGCAGTGATGAAGAAATCTTCTTCAGGGCAACGTGCTGACTTTGACGTTGGCATACTCATCGCCGTATTGTTCCACCGGATGGCATCCTGCAAAGGAGGTGACAGTGAAATGTAACTTGAAGCTGAGCTCCTCTGGTGACTGTGTAGGGTTGAGAGGATGCCGACGTCGTATCCGAGGGAGAGGTGAGTGTAGAGGAGGAGAAGCTGAGGTGCCGACAATTAATGTTGTGATGGAGTCAGAGCTGCAGTTGGTGTGTGTGACTGCCAAGACCCGCCGACTGGGTGGTGCACGAGGTGGTTTCTCCTCGTGTGTGGATAAGTGCATGCGTAGAGGCAATTGTTGGGGTTTAATTGTTTAGATTTAAATGGGGTTGGATTTATGTGGATATTTGTGGGTAGCTTATGTAGGTTGCATTTGTTTATGGTTTTAATAGATGTGGATGGGATGCTTCACATGGGTTACGTGGGTATATATGACTTGTTGATATATATATATTTTAATGGGTTTTAATTAATGGGCATGGTTGGATGGGATTTATGTTACACTATATTTTAATTGGGTTGATTCAAAATGAATATATGTGACTTACGGTGTTTATTATTTTCTTTTTCTCTCTTTTATGGGTTGGGTTGTTAATGGATTTTAAATGGATTTAAGTGGGGTGTGGTACGGAAGTTATGTTGGGGTGTGGTAAGTTTATTAAAATGGGTATGTTTGTTGGTTTTTATTTAGGATATTATGGGTTGTTTATTTATGTGGGTTGATTTTTATTATTTTTAGTTGTTGAGTTTTAATCAGAATGGGTTTTATGTGGATTTTATGGAACTCACTATGGGTTTTGTATTTAGTTCTTTTTTTATTTAGATTTTAGTGGGGTTTTAATTGATGGGTATGGTTAGTTTATTTATTGAGCTTTATGGGTTTCATGTGTGAGCTATATTTTAATTGTTGTTTTCATGGATTTAAAATTGTGTTATTTAATTATTTAATATCCATTATGGGATTGGTTAAGGTTGGTTTAAGTGGTGGTGATGAATTTTATTTTTTGTGAATTTTACAGATTATGTAAGTTTTATTTATTTGGATTTTAAGTTGGATTTAAGTGGATTTTAGCATGGCACCGAGCACACACACAGGAGACAGCTGAAAGGTGGCGGAAATGGTAGCACACATGCACCGCGGGCTAAACAAGGGCTAACAACAGAAGAGGCTACCTCCAGAGAAAATGTAGGCGATATATGATTGTGTCGCCAAAAGATCATGACGACAATGAATTTTGCCGCTCAAAATGTCAGGTGACCAAGCTCTTGTCATCATAAATGGAGCGACAACAATCGGGCCCGACGACAAGGGCACGAGCTACCCTGGGGATCTTAATGGAGATAACATTGCGCCAACTAAATAATGGGCCTAATGGGCTAAGAAATGAGCCTTGCGAGGGTGGTCCAAAAAAGCACGTCTACCAGAGTAGACGTCCAGGGAGTGTGCCGTTAACAAGGTGTCAACTGACGACCCTCATTATACCGGTACGGTTATACCAACCCACGTCGGCATAGTGAACGATGTCACAGTGGGACATTTACCCAACGCTTACATACGATTGAGATATGCACAATATAAATACAGAGTAGCGGAAGTAAAGAACCATGTCTTTCATTCATCTCATCATCCACATTAACATACATGATTCATGTAACAATTTAAAGATCTAAAGTCCACATAATCCACATAAGAGAAGTGCTAAAATAAAATACAGTTTGTCCTTGATTACATGATAATTCTAATACACTACCTTACAATACATACTATGAAATCACAAAATGTACAAGTGAACTCCAAAGAGCTAGTCTCCACGCTCGGAGTCGCTCTCCACTACCTCTTCTAACGGTGTAGCGTCACCAACTAAACCTGTACGCCGAAGCAAATAATGAGTCTAAAAGACTCAGCAAATAACACCACACATATCATACATGCATATATCATAGTAGGTTTTCATCCCAAGTCACAAGACAAAACATGTAGCATGCTTGACATCAATAAGAGACAACCTATCATTGTAATTCTACCAAATTAAACACATGGTTCATGATTTCAGATTTTCCAAAGTAAAACGTCCTATCACATGCTTTCTACTTATTCCATCACATAAAGATTTTACCTCCAATTAAGCAAAACATGAGAGCAGCCAACATGGTGTGCTTTCATACCTGCAAGAAGACCTTCCTATCATGCTTTCTACACATTCTTGTACATGCACATTGTCGTTTTATACACTTTTAGCTCTATTTTGACATGAATTAGAAACTCACAACCAATCACATGAGAGCTACAATCTCAATTAACTATATCATGGTGGCGCTTAAACATGGAAACGTTTACACATAAGCAAGAAATGCTACTAGCATGGATCCTACGCATTTGTACACATGTAAAACATTTTCATAACTACAATTAGGTTGCTGTTATGACACAGTTCAACATTAACATATCATGGATCACCATTTCATCATCATCTAACCATTAGTTTCACATGTTTGCACAATTTCCTCATTCACATAGTTCACTTTTTACACATTGCACATTTACACGTCACATTACACGACTTACACATGTACACATTCACATTTTTCACACTTTAGTGCCGTGACACATAGTCCAAACCACCATTAGAAGGACACATACACATCACATACACATAGACGCCACCTAGGCAATACAGTGACGACTCTTGGACTGCGCAGATCGGGAGAACAAGTCTCCACCCTAACCAGTGGTACTTGTCCACCTCCAGGATTTCATCCTAATGCCCATAGGATTTAACACATTGAACCTTCTCATGGGGACTTTTCCATGATACGGTTCCACGGCCCTCTATGGAAGCAGTGTCATTGGCACAGTCTTACACATTACACATACCAATTTTAGTACACATTTACACAAGACATCCTCATACCTTTTCATTCTCTTTCTCACACACATGGCTCTGTTTTTCCTAGCATGATGCTATTGATAACAGGGATTAACATTCGCTAACTTGCATTAATCAGGTTGGAAAAACACATCATTAAGTCATATTCATGATAACATGCATTTATCACATTTTTCACATGAAATTTTCATAACACACTTTGCAGTTATCAGAATAGCATGAAAATTTAACCACATACTCATTTGAGGTTCATAATCTTACATGAAATTTTCCAGATTTTTCAGAGTTAACATATATTTTCAGAAATTGAAACATTCAACCTCATATTATCCATAATTCAATTCCACACCGAACACAACATGATTAGCAGATTCAACAGACCTCAACCCTGAACCCAACATATACTTATCATAGGAATTTCCCCCGAATTTATTACACAACACACAATTTACTAGAAATTTCACAAACCCTATGCATGTTTTCGATTTTCAGAACAGAAATTTACCGGTAATTCATGCGAGCATGGAGAAATTTCAGAAATTGCAGGGCACAGACTGACCCCTACACACATGGTTCAAAAACTTAGGGCACCCAAATTCCTCACGAGTTACACAAACAGAAACTAACATGATATAGGATTTTTATCATACATAATTCTTCATAAATGACACCCTTCATACCAATTTCAGAAATTGTAAGGACCTCACCACACATACCACCATTCATAATACATATCATAGTACGGTTACCATATATCCTCATGCGAGAACCTCGAAAAATTATCATATAGAAGGAGAGAACAGCTCACTGTTCTGTCATGACGATCTTAACGGCATAGTCTGGCCGTTAATGGAGCTTAACGGCAACATCGTTGGCCGTTAATGAATAACTTGCGGCAAGGGAGCTTGCCGCAAGTTCATGTCTGTGCAGAAATACAGACCCGAGCTCCAAATACAAGAAGAATGGGGGATCCAGGACTCGATTTAAAATCTGTAAAAATAACAAAACCCTACTAAACATCTACATGGACGAAATGTGAGGGTTACTTGCCTTTAAACAAGTCTCCAAAGGGATTAAGATGGTGGTGAAGCTCTCCTTGGGCAGTCCCAAGAAGCCTCCACAAATGCTCTCTTCCGGGTTCTAGGTTGGTGTAGAAGCTAAAACGCGGTAGGAGAAGTCTTCCCCGATGTTCCAGCTACCCTCTGATGCAGTAGGTCGCCGGATGAAGCCTTGAATTGCCGGAATAAGCCTCCAAAGTTCAGTCTTTATGCAGCTCCGAGCTAGGGTTTTCTCTATCTCTTGAAAGAGGTCAAGAGAGGTTGTCTGGTGTAGAAGGGGGTGTGGTTTATAGAAAAGGGGTTTGGGGAACCCCGGAGAGGTGATGTGAAAGCATGTTAGTCGTTGGGGACATCTCCCCAATGGCTGGGCTTGCTTGCCCTCGGAGTTTAGGGGTCTGCAACGCATGCAGGTCAGAGATCTTAACGTCCACATCCATGGACGTTGGCTTAAGTATTGGCATCCATCGAGGTGGACGCTGATCAGCATGGGCGTCCATCCATGTGGACGCCAACTGGGTCCTTCGGCCAGAACTCAAAACATGCAGAAACCATGCTTAACTTATACCTATGTACATGCTATACATATGCATTATCATGTACACACTACCACCATGCAATTCATACATTATTTACAACTAATTATACACATGCACACATAAGTATAACTAGTTAATACATACGTAGATATGTACATCTATGCATACACAAACATGAATTATTTACATGAAATAAAATAATGAAAAAAAATTCGAGGGCCTTACACCCTCTCCCCCTTAAAGAAACTTCGTCCTCGAAGTTTAAACAAAACTACTCAAACAAACGGGGATACTTCTTCTTCATCGCATCCTCAAGCTCCCAAGTAGCCTCCTCTCGCGAGAAGTTCCGCCATAGAACTTTCACTGACGCAATACCCTTGTTCCGGAGATGCTGAACCTTCTGGTCAAGAATAGCTACTGATTGCTCCACATACGACAAATCTGACTGAATCTCCACTGGCTCATGACTGATCACATGAGATGGATCTCGGACATACTTCCTGAGCATAGAAACGTGGAAAACAGGATGAACACTAGCTAAAGCTGGGGTAAAGCTAGCTCATATGCCATGCTGCCCAATCGTCTGAGAATCTCATATGGGCCAATGAATCTAGGACTCAACTTACTATGCCTGCCAAATCTAATGACACCACGAGTAGGTGATATCTTCAAGAAGACATGTTCACCCACCTCGAACTCCAAATCCTTCCTTCTGTTGTCGGCGTAGCTCTTCTGCCTATCCTGCGCCGCAACAAGCCTCTTCCTGATAAGCTGGACCTTATCCAAAGTCCTGAACTAACTCCGAAACGATCAGCTACCTATCACTGGTCTCCTCCCAACATAAAGGAGATCTGCAAGGCCTACCATACAACGCCTCAAATGGAGCCATACCAATACTCGCATGAAAGCTGTTATTGTATGTGAACTCCACTAGAGGTAAATGACGCTCCCAATCATCCTTCCAATCCAGTACACACGCTCTCAACATATCCGCGAGCATCTGGATAGTCCTCTCGGACTGTTCATCAGTCTGGGGTGAAACGCCAACTGAGCTTCAGCTCCGAACCTAATGCATGCTGAAGACCCTTTCACAACCTCGAAGTAAATCTCGGATCTCGATCCAAAATGATCGACTTCGGCACACCATGCAATCTAACCACACTACTACATACAATCTAGCTAAGCTCTCAACCGCTGCTTCTTCTTCATAGGTAAGAAATGCGCAGTCTTCGAGAATCTATCTACAACTACCCAAATCGAGTCATTGCCCCTTCTAGATCGAGGCAAACCCAAAACAAAGTCCATAGTGACAACTTCCCACTTCCACACTGGGATCTCCATCCTTTGCATAAGGCCGGATGGTCGCTATCGCTCGGCCTTTACTTGTGGCATACTAAACCCGGGATACATAATCCGCTACATCCCTCTTCATGCCAGACCACCAAAAGGACCTCTTCAAATCCTGGTACATTTCGTGTTACCAGATGAATAGAGAATCTCGACCTATGGCTTCCGCTAACACACACATGCTCACGGACATCTACCAAATCAGGGACACAAACACGGTGATGGAATCTAATCACACCGTCCTCATCACGAGCAATGCCTACCTTGCCCACTAACTCTAAGAGTCTAGGGTCGGCTTTCTGTTGCTCGATCACCTCATCCAAAACGAGGACCTAGGGATAACTGAGCTACAAAAGCCTGGCATAGCGATGGCTCTAACTCAGTCAACGTGCAAGCCGCATCCTCCAACATCTTCCATCCTGCTGGAGAGATGGCCTCTTTTTACTCAGAGCATCCGCTACGACATTCGCCTTCCCAGAGTGATACTGAAGGTCGAAGTCATAGTCCTTCAAGAACTTATCCATCTTCTCTGCCTCAGGTTTAATTCCTTTTGGGAGAAAAGATACTTCAAGCTCTTGTGGTCGATAAACACCTCAAATCTGACACCATAAAGATAGTGCCTCCAGATCTTTAGTGCATGAACCACTGCTGCGAGCTCCAAATCATGAGTCGGATAGTTCTTCTCATGCTCCTTCAACTGATGAGAAGCATAAGCCACTACCCTTCCTTGCTGCATTAGCACACAGCCTAAGCCAATCCGAGACGCATCCGTGTAGATAGCAAACCCTCTACACCGCTTGTAGACTAACACCGGAGCTGAAGTGAGCTTAGTCTTCAATAATTGAAAACTACTCTCACACTTCTCGGACCAGTCAAACTTCACTCCCTTTCTGGTCAGCTGTGTCAATGGGGTGGCGATGGATGAAAATCCCTCAATAAATCACCGATAGTAACCAGCCAAACCCAGAAAACTACGAATCTCCGAAGGGGTCTTGGGAGTCTCCCAATCCATAACTGCCTGGACCTTTGCTGGATTAACTGCAACACCAGCACCGGAGATAACACGCCCGAGGAAATGAACCTCGCGCAACCAGAAATCACACTTGCTGAACTTAGCATACAGCTTGTGCTCATGGAGGACCTCTAATACTACCCTCAAATGCTGACGGTGTGTGGCCTCGTCTGAAGAGTAGACCAGCACATCATCAATAAACACCACAACAAAGTTATCTAGATACGGCCTAAACACCCTGTTCATGAGATCCATGAACGCTGCAGGGGCATTGGTCAATCCGAAAGGAAGAACCAAAAACTCATAATGTCCATAACGGGATCTGAATGCCGTCTTGGACACATCCTCACTCCGAATCCTCAACTGATGATAACCAGATCGCAAATCAATCTTAGAAAAGACTGATGCATCTTGCAACTGGTCAAACAATCATCAATACGAGGTAAGGGATACCTGTTCTTCACAGTCACTTGGTTCAGCTTTCTGTAGTCAATGCATAGCCTAAGTGACCCGTCTTTCTTCTTGACGAATAATACAGTGCGCCCCAAGGGGAAACACTAGGGCAAATAAATCCCTTATCTAGCATTCTTGCAACTGCCTCCTCAACTCGGCTAACTCCGCAGGTGCCATCCGATATGGAGCCTTCGAGATAGGAGAGGTGCCCGAAAGCAACTCTATGGTGACTCTATCTCTCTATCCGATGGCAATCCAGACAAATCATCTGGAAAGACGTCGAAAATCCTGCACTACCTTGATCTCTGCAAGAGTAGGTGACTCATCAGCCTCTGGTACAAATACCACGCTGGCAAGAAAAGCGTCACAACCCTTGTTTACCATGCGCATCGCCTTCATGGCAGAGATGCCCATCTTTCCCGCCAAGTTCCTTGGCAAGGGATGAGAGAACTCGTCCTCACCAGGAATGCGGAAAACAATCCTCTTTCCACGACAATCTACTAACGCATAGTGCTCCTCTAGCCAATCCAGACCAAGAATAGCATCATAGTCATTCATCTTTAGCAAGAAGAAACACACTTCTAGGACTCTATCCTCAATGCACACAGGTAACGATGGAATGCACATCCTAGTCGATACCATACCCGCAGGGGTGTGCACAGACAAAGGGACCTCTAACGCCTCAGACTCTACGCCTGACTCTAGAGCTAACTACCTCGAACCGCTCGGAAATGAACGAGTGAGTAGCACCCGTATCAATCAAAATCCGAGCGTGCACACCTAGAAGTAAACCGTACCTTCGGTGACATGCTCCGCCTGCTCGGCGTCCTCGCACGCTAAAGCAAACACTCGAGCTTGGGCTCGAGGCCTTCCTGGTCTTCTTATAGCTGGCGCTGCTGCCGCTACTGCTGCTGGGGCTGGCGCTCCGCGCTGGACTCCCTGCTGAAGTCTCGGACAATCCTTGATCTTGTGGTCGCTACTTCCGCACTTCAAGCACTTTCCCGTAATCATCCAACATTCGGAACCACCATGTGTCTTCCCATAGTGGGGACACTCTTTCTTCACACCAGGGGAACGTACAGAGGGTACCTAAGTACTGGCGACTGCCACTGATCGCTGCTGTGTCTGGTACACACGCTTTCTTCTTATCCTGCCGCTGGAACGTAGTTGCAGGTCTCTTCTGCGAAGCCTTTTTCTCTTCAAGGTATTGCTCCATCTCACCCTCCTGTCTGCAAGCAGCACTAAGTGCCTCGTCCAAGTGCGATGATCGAACGCCACTAGCCTCGTCCTTAGTGATGGCTTGAGTCCCATCACAAACTTCTTTGCTTTCCTGTGCTCATCTGCCATGACATGAGGTGCATACTTAGATAGTTCTACAAACCTTGCCTCATACTCTAGCACGGTCATGGAGCCTTGAGTCAAAGAGAGGAACTCCTGCTCCATCCATCTTGAATATGCTCGGGGACGAACTTGGCCCGAAAGAGCCTCACGAACTCGTCCCAAGCAACATCAACCGTGCCGTCCTCAACCATGTATGCAGCAATGAAGCCCACCATACATCAGCTCTTTCCTGCAGTACACCGTTCATAAGCACCATCTAAACAAATCTAACTTAACAGAACATACAAGCATATAAACTAAAGCATACCTATAGCATGTAGGTGGCTAATGTGACCTTATCCTCATCTACACACCTGATGGCTCGGAAGATCTTTTCTATCTCCCTCATCCAGGTTTCTGCCAACATGGATCGCTCCCCCTTGAAAGAGGGTGGTAGCATCCTCTTGAATCTCTCTATGATGGAAGGTCCACCATGGTCCTGAGCTGGAACTTGAGCCTGCTACATCAAACAACGAGCATTTCATATTCAACACAACATCATGAAATTTTAAATAACATAGACTACTTGTTGTTTTATAGTCTAACCTGAGCCTCCAACTGTGCCTGGAGTGCTGCCTGAGTATGAGCCTGCGTCTGCATGGCTTGCACCAGACCTTGCATGAATATCCATAATCCACAGGCGGCGGTGGGGGAAGTACAGGACCCTGAGGTGCCGGGGCCTGCTGCTCCACCCGCTCCTCACGTCTCGGCTTGTCCTCACGGTCGGCGCTCCGCCACGCCTACCTCTCGAAGCCATGGCTGCAATAAATTTCAGCCACTATTAGAGTTACGCTAATTCATTTCCTAACCATTTTCTTATCTATTTTCATTCATTATTATCAATTCTACACATGTGGACATTCCTATGTAGACTTAGCATGTAATGAAGATGATGATGCATGTATATTTATGTATAATCTCAATCGGTCGCTCTGATACCAATCTCTGTGACGACCCTCATTATACCGTACGGTTATACCAACCCACGTCGGCATAGTGAACGATGTCACAGCGGGACATTTACCCAACGCTTACATACGATTGAGATATGCACAAATATAAATACAGAGTAGCGGAAGTAAAAGAACTGTCTTTCATTCATCTCATCATCCACATTTAACATACATGATTCATGTAACAATTTAAAGATCTAAAGTCCACATAATCCACATAAAGAAGTGCTAAAATAAAATACATAGTTTGTCCATGATTACATGATAATTCTAATACACTGCCTTACAATATACTATGAAATCACAAAATGTCACAAGTGAACTCCAAAGAGCTAGTCTCCACGCTCGGAGTCGCTCTCCACTGCCTCTTCTAACGGTGTAGCGTCACCAACTAAACCTGTAGCCGAAGAAAATAATGAGTCTAAAAGACTCAGCAAATAACACCACACATATCATACATGCATATATCATAGCAGGTTTTCATCCCAAGTCACAAGACAAAACATGTAACATGCTTGACATCAATAAGAGACAACCTATCATGGTAATTCTACCAAATTAAACACATGTTCATGATTTCAGATTTTCCAAAGTAAAACGTCCTATCACATGCTTTCTACTTATTCCATCACATAAAGGTTTTACCTCCATTAAGCAAAACATGAGAGCAACCAAACATGGTGTGCTTTCATACATGCAAGGAGACCTTCCTATCATGCTTTCTACACATTCTTGTACATGCACATTGTCGTTTTATACACTTTTAGCTTGCTGTTTTGACATGAATTAGAAACTCACAACCAATCACATGAGAGCTACAATCTCAATTAACTATATCATGGTGGCGCTTAAACATGGAAACGTTTACACATAAGCAAGAAATGCTACTAGCATGGATCCTACGCATTTGTACACATGTAAAACATTTTCATAACTACAATTAGGTTGCTGTTATGACACAAGTTCAACATTAACATATCATGGATCACCATTTCATCATCTAACACATTAGTTTCACATGTTTGCACAATTTCCTCATTCACATAGTTCACTTTTTACACATTGCACATTTACACATGTTCACATTACACGACTTACACATGTACACATTCACATTTTTCACACTTTAGTGCCGTGACACATAGTCCAAACCACCATTAGAAGGACACATACACATCACATACACATAGACGCCACTTAGGCAATACAGTGACGACTCTTGACTGCGCAGATCGGGAGAACAAGTCTCCACCCTAACCAGTGGTACTTGTCCACCTCCAGGATTTCATCCTAATGCCATAGGATTTAACACATTGAACCTTCTCATGGGGACTTTTCCATGATACGGTTCCACGGCCCTCTATGGAAGCAGTGTCACACTTGGCACAGTCTTACACATTACACATACCGATTTTAGTACACATTTACACAAGACACCTCATACCTTTTCATTCTCTTTCTCACACACATGGCTCTGTTTTTCCTAGCATGATGCTACTGATAACAGGGATTAACATTCACTAACTTGCATTAATCAGGTTCGAAAAACACATCATTAAGTCATATTCATGATAACATGTATTTATCACATTTTTCACATGAATTTTCATAACACACTTTGCAGTCATCAGAATAGCATGAAAATTTTAACCACATACTCATTTCAGGATTATAATCTTACATGAAATTTTCCAGATTTTTCAGAGTTAACATATATTTTCAGAAATTGAAACATTCAGCCTCATATTATCCATAATTCAATTCCACACTGAACAAAACTTGAATAGCAGATTCAATAGACCTCAACCCTAAACCCAACATATACCTTATCACAGGAATTTCCCCCGAATTTATCACACAACACAAAATTTACTGGAATTTCACAAACCCTACGCATGTTTTCTATTTTCAGAACAAAATTTACAGTAATTCATGCGAGCATGGAGAAATTTCAGAATTGCAGGGCACAGACTGACCCCTACACACATGGTTCATAAAATTTAGGGCACCCAATTCCTCACGAGTTGCACAAACAGAAACTAACATGATCTAGGATTTTTATCATACATGCATTTTTCATAAATGACACCCTTCATACCAATTTCAGAAATTATAATGACCTCACCACGCATACCACCATTCATAATACATATCATAATACGGTTACCATATATCCTCATGCGAGAACCTCGAAAAATTATCATATAGAAGGAGAGAACAGCTCATTGTTCTGTCCTGACGATCTTAACGGCATAGTCTGGTCGTTAATGGAGCTTAACGGCAACATCGTTGGCCGTTAATGAAGAACTTGGCGCAAGGGAGCTTGCCGCCAAGTTCAGGTCTGTGCAGAAATACAGACCCGAGCTCCAAAATACAAGAAGAATGGGGGATCCAGGACTCGATTTAAAATCTGTAAAAATAACAAAACCCTACTAACATCTACATGGACGAAATGTGAGGGTTACTTGCCTTTAAACAAGTCTCCAAAGGGATTAAGATGGTGGTGAAGCTCTCCTTGGGCAGTCCCAAGAAGCCTCCACAAATGCTCTCCTCTGGGTTCTAGGTTGGTGTAGAAGCTAAACTGCGTTGGGGAAGTCTTCCCCGATGTTCCAGCTACCCTCCTAATGCAGTAGGTTGCTGGATGAAGCCTTGAATCGCTGGATTGAAGCCTCCAAAGTTCAGTCTTTATGCAGCTCCGAGCTAGGGTTTTCTCTATCTCTTGAAAGAGGTCAAGAGAGGTTGTCTGGTGTAGAAGGGGGTGTGGTTTATAGCAAGGGGTTTGGGGAACCCCGGAGAGGTGATGTGAAAGTCTGTTAGCCGTTGGGGACATCTCCCAAATGGTTGGGCTTGCTTGCCCCCAGAGTTTCGGGGTCTGCAACGCATGCAGGTCAGAGATCTTAACGTCCACATCCATGGACGTTGGCTTAAGTATTGGCGTCCATCGAGGTGGACGCTGACTCAGCATGGCGTCCATCCATGTGGACGCCAACTGGGTCCTTCGGCCAGAACTCAAAACATGCAGAAACCATGCTTAACTTATACCTATGTACATGCTATACATATGCATTATCAAGTACACACTACCACCATGCAATTCATACATTATTTACAACTAATTATACACATGCACACATAAGTATAACTAGTTAATACATACGTAGATATGTACATCTATGCATACACAAACATGAATTATTTACACGAAATAAATAATGTAACAAAATTCGAGGGCCTTACATCAACGGCAATCGATGTTGCCGTTTACATGGGATCCGAGGCAAGTCAACAAACGGTCAAATAAGCCTTATTGGCCATGAACCACACGGGAATGGGCAAATCTCGCCTCTACATCCTTCCCTTCAAATACCCATGAAAAGTCAAAACCTCTACCACCCTCCTCTTGCAGCCCGACCCTTCCTCTTCCCGTGCTTGTCCTCTGCTCTATAGTTTGCCCCTTTTCAAATGAAGACCCTCCTACTCTCTGGTAAGCCTTACCACAAATATTTTTGGCATCCATCACCCTTCTCATTCCTCTCTAATCATTCTCTCAATCACTTCTCCTTTCCACTTCAGAAATGGATAAGTTTGCTACGTCGAACCCTAGTTTCTTCTTTAACCGTCAATGCAAACCCTTTGAAGAAACTCTTGTCACCTACAACGGATGCAAGCATGTTAAGTTTGAGGAACTGAGCTAGCACAATCTACAAGAGGTTTAAGACATAGCCCAGCATATGAAATGGTTGAATGTTTGCTCTAATCAACAACCCCTATATCCTAATGCCGTAAAAGCCTTCTATACCACCGTCAAGGTACATCCCACATACCAAATACTCTCGTTGGGAAGGTCAAAGGCACCAAAGTAGTTACTACTCCATCCCTATTGGAAACCCTATTCGATATTTCCACCACGCATCACTCCCTCACTGAAGTAGTCTCGGAGGATCATAAAAATTAGGGATTGTTGGTCCTTT
>JACBKR010000450.1:0-65844 GCA_014218235.1 Colocasia esculenta
CGATTCAATGTTTGTGATTTTATGTGGTGTTTGTGAAGGATCGAGATAAGGTGAGGACAAGATTTAGAAGGGGGGGTTGAATAGATCTAATGCCAATTAACGCGGAAGCTTAAGCAATTAAAATTACTTCTAATCAGAGATCAAATCACCTAATTAATTTACTGATCTGAAGTGTGATTTGGGTGTGTATCAAATCAATTAGTAGTGTGAACGAAATCCCTATGCATGCATCTAGCGAGATACAAGGCAAACCACCATTCATCAAACAATGCACAGAGGATTTTTAGGTGGGTCAGAAATCACCTCTAGTGACTCCTACGTCCCCCCTCACACATAGGCCACACTACTCAAAAACTCTGAGTACAACTCACACATGAGCACGACGACTCCAACACCCTTGAGCACGACGACTCAGAAACACCTGGAGCACGACGACTCCAAACTGAGCACGACGGCTCAAACAACGACCAGAGTACGACGACTCCAAAACTGAGCACGACGGCTCAAACCACACATTGAGTACGACGACTCAAAACTAGAGCACGACGGCTCACAGTACAACTTGCTAGAAAAAACACAAGACTAAGATCCTCTAGCAGAGATCTAGTCCAACCAGAGTTAATTCATGAGACTCATGCAACAAATCATGCATAATCTCAGAATCACTCAGAAGAGAAAAGGAACATGAGTAGTGATTGATAGATTCTTCTCTTCAGATGTACTCCCTTGTAGAAGGTCGAATTGTGAAGTGCTTTAAATCTCTGGAGTTTCCTGGACGATGCTCTGCAATTTGATCTTCAGGATCTTCCTTGAATTCTTCACAGAAATCGGCTTCTACTTGATCTGCTCCCTTTGAAGTTGATGCTAGTGCTTCATGTTGATCAGACTTCTATCCTTGTGCTTGGAGGAGGATGAATTGAGGTGTAGAAGCACATAGGGAGCAAAACAGGGAGGAGGAACCTTCCAGCCGCCAACCGGATCTCTTGGAGGCTGTGAAAGGGTTCTCTTGGGATGAGTGCCCTTAAGGAGGGTATTTATACCCTAAATCTGAAGGGTACCCTTGGGGTACGGGGCACTGATCCATGAATGATCTGCCATCTCCCTGGGTGCCACGTGTCCAGGAGGAATCTTAAGTTACAGAGATTCCGGCGTGTGTTGACCTGCCCAAGTGGGTGTGTCGACACATTGTCCCAGACTGGCCAAACAATCCCTGGGAGAGTCTCTAGTGTCGACCTGATATGGTTCAGTGTCGACCTGATCCCTTGTAGTGTCTACCTGAGATGCTCAGTGTCGACCTGCTGTCCCAGACAGCAAAACAGGCCTTCTGGGAAGGCTATCTAGTGCGACACTGCCTGATTTGGTGTCGACCTGAGATGGCAATCTGTTCATATATTCTCTGGAAACTGTCTCTTGTGTCGACCTGATCTGGACTCGTGTCGACCTGAGATGAACTTTTCTTCACATTTCTGCCTTTGTTCTGAACCATTGTGTCGCACCAAGATGGTTGTGTCGACACTACCTTTGCAGAAATGTTTGTTCCTGAGAAAATAAACACATAAATCATTAGATAAATATTATCAGAATATCAATGATAATGTGCTTGGAACAATGCTTTTTGAATATTGTAATTTCAGGTGATGTATTTTACATGTTCCAATGGTTTGCATTAAAATCACAACTTGTCATCATCAAAATGTGAGGAGAAATGAATCATATTCACACTCAACCCAACAATCTCCCCCTTTTGATGATGGCAACTTAAGTTCATTTTGAGTTGAAATTTTCAATGACATGTGATTTAAGCATTTTCATTTTTCTTTTATTTACTAATGACAAGGACCTTTGAACAATTTTTAGTGACATTGAGATTTGTACACATTTGAAATACACAGGTCAAGCAGCTTGACAAGCATTCATCACATTCAAATTCATGCAAAAGATTTGCAATCACATTCAAGGCATAAAAATGGGCACAGAAATTTTTCATTCATGATATATGAACATTACAATTTCAAACAACCTTCTCCCCCTTTGACATTATCAAAGAAAGTACATCACTGAGGAGGAGGGAGGAGAATGGGTAACAAGATTTGCTCAATGTCTGAGAGCCTCTTTCCCATTGAATTCATACTAGACTTCATTTGATTTTGAAGAGTGGAGAGTCTTGTGTGCAGAAGATTCTCCATTCTTTCCGAATTTCTGACAAGGAAGCTTGAAGAGCTCTGAAGTCATTGGGCCTTGGCTGTGAAGAGAAGATGAACCAGATGACCAACCAGGCTATTCAACACTTTGAATTCTTGCTTGAGTGCAGATTTCTTCATCTATATGGGCAGACAGGTTTCTCATTCCTTCCATGTTGTCAACCAGATGTGCAAAGATAATCTTGTCTTTGAAATCTCAGATAGTGTCTACTTTGTGTTGAATACATCTGCTTGGGAATTTGCCAAATTCCCCTGCAGGACTATCTCCAACTTATCCTGGTGCTCCTTCAGCTCAACTGAAGCATCTGCCATTGTTCCAATCAACCTGTTGAATCTTTGGGCAGCATAGTCTGAGGCTGCCTTTTGCTCAATGAATTTTGCAGATACTGTGTTCTCTAATCTCTGAATCTTCAACTCAAAATTTGATGACATGGCCTGAATGGATGTGTTCAAGGTATCAAATTTGTCATTTAGGAAGGTAAGCAACTCTGGTGGAACAGAAGGTCCACCAAGGATGAGGATGCATGAACTGGATGTTGTGGAGAAAAAGATGGGATTTCAGTGTCCAAGTTCATGGAGGAGGAAGGCTGAATGTGAGGTGAAAGAGGGGCAATGAGGGGTCAATAGCTTGAGCTGCCAAGGAGGCTGATCTTCGGAATGGGAGGCTGGTCCTCATGCACTTGAGGCTGGCCCTCTTGCATTGGAGGCTGTTCCTCTTGCATTTGAGGCTGTTCTCTTGCATTGAGGCTGGGTCCTCTTGGACCACATGGCCTCTATGCAGCTGGCCCTCTTCTCACTTGATCACCAACAAGTCTGAATCCCATGATTTCTGCACATGCTTAAAGCATAAATATTGGACTTAGGGATTTTTTCAGACTTCTCATTCTCTAAAGGCACACCAAAGTGCTGAAGACTGCAGTCAAATGAGCTGCATATGGAAGTGATCTTTTCAAGTCTGCCCTGGTGTCTCAGAGATTATCTGGTACATGATTACATGAAGGTTTATCTTGATGCTCTTGCTCATACAGAAAAGGACAAACCTTTGAATGTCTGTCAACCTATCTCTCCCCCACCTTAAGGTGTGATGATGGTAGTGAGCATGTGATGAGTAAGCCTCAAGACAGGGGGAAAGGTGTTGGTGTTGAATTTGGTGACATGGGTTTGCTTAATGTCTGTCTCATTTGCTGGCAAACCAGTCAATATGGTGTAGGCTTCATGGAGATTAAAGTCAAGTTGTGTAATCTTCTCCTTCATTTTTGACTTTGAAAATTGAAGCAGCTATGTCTGTGGCATGTCAATGGCACACCCTTGACCTTAGACTTATACCCTTCATCTGTGCACTCCAAATGCTGATAAAACTCTTGCACAAGCCTAGGGTAAATGATACGAAATTCTGAATGGAAGACTGCCAAGACTGAAAGTTGAAGAAACTTAAGACTTCAGAAATGCAGCTATCAATTCTCTGTCATCCAAATCTACTGCCCTTGGTTTCATAATAAGGTCTTCCCGGCACTGAGGGTTTTGGAAGGGGTTTTCCTAGTGGGCTGGAGGACTCTGAGGATGATGAGGATGAGGAGGATGAGGATGTGGACTTCTCAGAAACTTCTGGAGATGAGTCCAGGGTTTTCCTCCTAGGGTGCTTAGACCTTTGACTTGAGGAGGATGCCCTACCTCTCTTAGCAGATGAAGATCCTGGCTGCTCTGCAGGATCATTGCGACGCTTGGTTCTCCTCTCAAAAGAGGAACCTCATCCGCCGGAACTGGCCTTGCCGTGGCCCTTGCTTTGCTCCACGGCGGGGAAGATTCTTGGGTGCCATGGAAGCAGAGTGGAATCGGGGATGGAGAAGAGAGGAATGAGAGAAATTTGGTGGAGATGAGATGGAGGAGAAGGAGATGGAGAGTTTCAAAACCCTTGCCGGAAATCTGAAAGAACCAGACCGTCGGGTCGACCTAGAAGAAAAGGGGTTTTGAAGGTGTGTTACCCCGCAGGAACACCAACGCTACCGCGCTGAAAACCGCCCGACGGTCCCAGCGGTGAAAAAGAGTCTAGGCAGGGGTTCTTGTCGACACAAGAGGAGGTTAGGTGTCGACCTGACTCAAGGTGTGTCGACACATAGTTGTAGTGTCGACCTGGCCTAAAGAAAATTTTTGATTTGAGTTTTAAAAAAAATTTTGAGCTTTTGGGATAACTTTACAATGATAATTAGTGGGAGGAATGATCATTCAAGGATATTTAAGAGACTAAAATTCATTTGTTATATTTTGCAAAAATTCATCACAATTCAAGTTTTAAAATTTCCCATAGATATGGCATTCAAAGACTTGAGTCAATGAAATGATGATTTGAGGGATATAAGATATCTAACAATCAACTATAAGCTACCATATTCTCAACGTTCCAAAGAAATAAAGATATCCTCTAGACTGAAATCAATTGTTTTGAAAATAAAACACAATCTTAAAGAACAACTTGATGATGATGAATGATTCTTTCTAAACAAAACTCCTTAACACCACATATTTTGTTTTTGAAACAAACTATCAAATGAGATAATCTTTTTCACTCAAGAACTATGCTTTTTACACACCATAGTCCCTGGATACTTAAGATTTATTCATTGTCAAGTCTCAAAGGGGTAATGATGACCTTTGACATGAAAATATACGTTTTGTAGACGCCAATATTTCCAGTTACTCAGTCATCATCAAAAAGTGTAGCACATTTTTGCTGTATTTGAATTTATTTTGATTTTTTATCCCCTTTGAACAGAGATAGCATTAGTGCCTCATGACATGCATGGCACTTCATTCATTGTGAAGGGTGGCAGTTTCTCAGCACAAATTCCATTGCTCTATTGAATTTTCAAATTTTGAGAGTTTTGTAAGATAGAAGTCATTTTAATCCAACATCATTGCAAACAAAGATGTGTTTAAAATTTCAAGACACAAGTTGTTTTCAATCTTGGAAGAGTTCTGAGTTTCTGTAGGGTTGAAAATATAGTTGACAGTTGATTAGTAAAAAATGATAGATCACTCAAAGGATCATTTGGAGACTCTAGACATCTGAATGATGACATCATGTAGGAAATTGATGAAATGTAAGAAGTTTATGAATTTTGTAAAGTCATGACTTGTGAATTTTCTAGCTCCCCCTGAGATGATGATTTCAATCATTTTCTATCAAAATAAAGATATGCAAGTTTTGAAATCAGAAAGATAATTTTCTTTAACAATAAAAGCTCACCCTCACAATTGCATATTCATTTCTTAGTACTTAGCGGAGATATATACTCACGCATAGTGAAAGTGTCCAGACAAGCCTGACTTGTCCTTCTCCAAGTCACCATTTGATATACCAAGAAATTTCAACCAATGTGAGTTGAAGAATTTATTGTCCAAAGGAAAGGGAAGTGGAATTGAGAGAGATATGGACAGTGACTGAAGGAAGCAAAGGGTTATGATATGAAAGAACTCCCCCTTAGACAGTGCATAACACTCAACCCAAACCTAAAGAGAGATCAAGAATGTGACATTTACAAAGACCAAGTTCTCTCCTTAAGGATGAAAATCTGTTTTCAGGAAGGGGTTTGGTGAATATGTCAGCATTTGTTTTTTGATTCTATGAAATGGAGTTCAAAGATTTCTTTGCTACCTCACTCTCAAGAAATGATAATCCAACATGAAAGAATATTTCTTCAGCATTTCACACAAGATTCCTTTAGCTCACTTCCCATAAGATATATAGATTTTAAATGATCATACATGCAATTCAGATATGTTCATTCAAAGTAGTTTGCACCGATGGAATATGAACATGATCAAGCATGCATTAACAGGAAATTATTAAACAAAATTTTTGCACCTTTTCAAATTTACTCCCCCTTAATTTATGCATGGAATGAAAAGGTTAGCATGCAATTCACACTGATTATGAGCACAATTAGCTTAAACATAACATGACTTTGGTACTTGGCGGAGTATTTTACTCACGCATAATGATAGTTTCCAACAAGCATAACTTGTTTTTCCACATGTCATCATTTGATATACCAAGAAGTCAAAGCAATTAGTATGCACACAGACTCATGGAACAGTTAAGCATGCATGACAACATAACATGATTCCAATTGTTATGACATAAAGTTCATTGATGGGAGTAGCATTGAAACACATTTCTCATTGTTCATAAAGATTAACATTCATTCCAATTCAATCAATTCAAGTTTGAAATGCTAAAGAGATTTTACCTGAACAATCTTCATTTCTTTCTCAAAGATTTTACCTGTGTTCTCCAGTCATTTCTAGTCTTGCACAGCCAATATCTTGATCCATTTACAGTGTATGGCTGCAAGACTTCTCAGCTTGCTGATCAAGATGGTTTTGGGACCCACACTTGTTTGGGTCCTGCAATGAAATCAATGTTAGATTGCAACAAAGATTTCTGAATCCAAATGTTTTTAATTTTGTATAGATGCTTTCCTTCATTGATAGAACTATGAACAGAATTAGTTCCAGATTTTCTTTTTGCCTTGATCAATGCATCTATGTTTTCATGAAGTTTTTTATTTTTTGGATTTTTAATATGAGCAGAAACAGAATGATTTTGTGCAACATTTCTATGCCTATACACATGGAACTTCTGAACATTTTCAGTATGAACATGATGTTTATTCCTATGTGTATGAGCATGTGCATTAGACTGGATTTTTGAGCATGCACAACAAAATCATTTCTGTACCAACAGTCCCTAGAAATATGACCAATTTTATGACAATGAAAGCATTGGACTGATTTGGCATGTTTATTGAATTTTTATTTCTATTACAGCAATGTTTGGCAAGATGACCAGGTTTATTGCAATTAAAGCAAATAAGAGCATTTCTTACTTGTTCTTACCTTGGCATGTAAGCATTTGCTGGAATCTCCTTTTCATGTGAGGAGGCTTACCATGAAGAGAAGGAGGTATCTTCTGGTGGCTCTTGGCATGATGTGAATTTGGAACTTGCCTTGGAGCTTTTGAACTGATGGAAGTTAGATGAATCTTCTTGACAGAGGCATTCTCCTTTTTCTCTTTCTGTTTCTGAACAAGAACTTTCACTAGTCTTTCATTAGAAACATCAAGGTTCTTGTTCACAGCAGTTTTAACAGAAGTTGTTATGTTTTTCTTTTCTTTTTCTTATTTTTAACAGAAGCAAGACTTGAATTCTTCAGTTATTTGAATCTTCTGTTTTTCAGCTCTTAATGCAACAACTTCTTTTTCTGAAGTTTGAAGCTTGTTTAGCATGACATCCAAACCATTTTTCATCTTGATCTTTTCATTCTCAAATTGAGCAATTTGTTTTTCCAAGTCAGAAATTTTATTACTCAAATTACTACATTCATTGTCCAATGGTCTGTCATGGAACAAGCCTTCAATCTTCCTTTTTAGATGATGATTTTCTTCAACAAGTTGTTTGCATTTCTCATTTATTTGATGATCATGAGCCATGTTGGAAATCTGTTTGTTTAATTGATCATTATCAAATTGGAAGTTTCATTGAGATCAATCAATTTTCCATTTTCCTCTTCCAGATCAATAACTTTTGTTTTCAATAGCTCATGATTGTCCTTCAATCCAATCAATTTATTTTCACAGATTTGGACTTCATCTTCTAAATTTTCTTTCTCAGAATTTAATCTTTCAACTTCATTTTCAAATTCTCAATTTCTTCTGAAGGACATTTATCATTTTTCTGGAACAATTCAATTGTATTTTTCAAGTTTTCACTTTCTTTATGGCAATGATTTAAACTCTTTTTTAAATCTTTATTTTAGTGTTTAGCTTTGCATTAAGATTTTGCATCTTTTTACAGAATTCAATCAATTCAGCATAAGACATACTTTCATCTTCATCAGAATCAGAATTGGAATACACAAATGGATCTGAAGTTAATTTACCTGACCTTTTAGATCCATTTGAACTCTATGTTCTGAAGAGGATGAAGCATGCTCTGAGCTCTTAGAATGTGCTGTCAGAGCCATATCCTGATGAATTGTTGATTTTCTGGATTCATTGAGGCTCCTCTTTGCCATTAAGTACTTGTGAATTTCTTTTGCTCTGTGCCTTTGTGAGTCCTTTGAGAAATCCAATGAAGATAAGCTTGGGGATTTCTCTGAAATTATAACAGGAGATTCATGCAGATTAAATAGATTTGCCATTATATCAAGACTCACAAAAGACTGTTAGATCTAATCACAATGAATCAATGTGACAAGGAATTAGATCTAACAATTAGATTGGTTAATCTGCTCTAATGCCAAAAGGAGGAATCAGAGCGATTAAGCACACAGATTAAGCAATTAAATCAGATCAGCCAATTTACACAGAGATCAGCCAGAAGCAATCAAACCAGATCAGTATAGACATTAACCCGCTTTGATACCATTGAAGGATCGAGATAAGGTGAGGACAAGATCTAGAAGGGGGGGTTGAATAGATCTAATGCCAATTAATGCAGAAGCTTAAGCAATTAAAAATTACTTCTAATCAGAGATCAAATCACTTATTAATTTACTGATCTGAAGTGTGATTTGGGTGTGTGAGCAAATCAATTAGTAGTGTGAACGAAATCCCTATGCATGCATCTAGCGAGATACAAAGGCAAACCACAATTCAAACCAATGCACAGAGGATTTTTAGATGGTTTGGAAATCACCTCCAGTGACTCCTACGTCCACCCCTCACACAGTGAGGCCACACTACTCAAAAACTCTGAGTACAACTCACACAGGAGCACGACGACTCCACACCCCTTGAGCACGACGACTCAAGAAACACCTGGAGCACGACGACTCCAAACTGAGCACGACGGCTCAAACACGACCGAGTACGACGACTCCAAACTGAGCACGACGGCTCAAACCACACAGTGAGTATGACGACTCACAAACTAGAGCACGACGGCTCACAATACAACTTGCTAGAAAAACACAAGACTAAGATCCTCTAGCAAGAGATCTAGTCCAACCAGAGTTATTCATGAGACTCATGCAACAAATCATGCATAATCTCAGAATCACTCAGAAGAGAAAAAGGAACATGAGTATTGATTGATAGATTCTTCTCTTCTGATGTACTCCCTTGTAGAAGGTCGAATTGTGAAGTGCTTTAATCTCTGGAAGTTCTGGACGATGCTCTGCAATTGATCTTCAGGATCTTCCTTGAATTCTTCACAGAAATCGGCTTCTACTTGATCTGCTCCTTTGAAGTTGATGCTAGTGCTTCATGTTGATCAGACTTCTATCCTTGTGCTTGGAGGAGGATGAATTGAGGTGTAGAAGCACATGAGGGAGCAAAACAGGGAGGAGGAACCTTCCAGCCGCCAACCGGATCTCTTGGAGGCTGTGAAAGGGTTCTCTAATGTGTGGATGGCCATTGGGGGCTTTTTATACCCAAAGATTCCAAGGTACAAGGGAACACGATCCTAGGTTGATACACCATCGCCCTAGGATGACACGTGGCAATCATCCATTTTAAGTGCAATCTTTCCGTAGTGTGTCAACCTGCCCTGGTGGTGGGTCGACCTCCTGTCCAAATCTGAAAACAGGCTGTTCTGGAACGAGGTCCAGTGTCGACCTGATCCTGATCAGTGTTTACCTGAGTAGTCTAAATCTAGAATTTGCGACTCGTGTCGACACAGTCTCAGCATTTCTTCAGCTTTTTGCCTTGGGTTCTGAGGTGTTGTGTCGACACCATTGTGGGGTGTGTCGACACCACTTTTGTAAAAAGTATTTGTACCTGAAAATTAAACACATATATCATTAGTAAAATATTTTATTATGAGTACAAATGATAGGGTGCTTTGAAACATGCTTTTTGAATATAAATCTCAAGTAAGATGTTTTATCATGTTTCAATTAGTTTGCATTAAAATCACATTTGTCAGCATCAAAATAGTAGGGGAAATGATATGAAATTACACTCAACCCAACAGTTTGGGCCAATGTGTGGCCATCGAGCCGAGGTTTAAGCTTTAGGGTGAGTGTGGGTGTTGTGGGCTAGAGATTTCGGCCCACAAAACCACTAGTTCTATGTTTGAGAACGCAACGAGAGTGGGAGGACACGTTCTGAACACGGCCTTCTCCTATGTTGCGATCTCATTGTCATCTATTTTGGAGTTTCTTCCATTTGTGCAACACGTGGCACGCGTCGGGATACAGTGCGGCATATTTATGAACACAACAACTAGGCACGTTGCATTCTGAACATGACATGCACTCTCGACACATTCTTGATCCGAAGCTTTATATTCTGTTTGTTGTCCAAATAGAGCAGGGAGCTCTATTCAACCGAGGGAGGTTTTTTTGGAGGTATTCTTGGCAATTTCATCTCGGGAGCTTTGATTTTGTGTGGTTTCCACGCGATGGAGGTGTATGAAGCATGGAAACATTGATCAAGCTTCGTTCTTTGCATTCTTCGCATTGGTAGGAGATTCTCTTGTTTCTTTGCGTTGATTATATGGTTTAAAACATGAAAAGCATGGTATGGTGTGTGCATTTATTTCTGGTTGAGTTAGTCAATTTGTAGAGGTTTGAATTAAATGTTAATGAAGTGTTTCATGAGATTTCTAGTTGAGCATGAGGGTTTGGCATTCCATCTAAGAATGTGATGGGTCGAGGGACTCATTTAGAACGTAGCCTCCTACACTGATAGGTTCTCATATGAACGTGACCTATCGGGCCGTTGCATTCTGAACGAGGCTGTCATGTTCTTAACGCGATCGTCAAGCCCGTCGCGTTCTGCTTCCCGAAGTGTTTAGCCTTGTGATTGGCAATGTGAGTCCTGTGGGGGCTAGTTTAGTAGTCTTATGCTAGTTTAATGTTGAGCAGTGTGAAGGTTATTTAGTTATAGATTAATGGAAATTGATTAGTTTAGCATTAGTTGCAACATATTATATCTTATGTTGAGTATCTTCATATAAGTAAGTAGAATGTGGTTTATAAGTGGAAGGTTTAAAGATTGTGGTATATGATTTACTGATGTTGTTTAATAACCGATAATGGTCAATTATGAATTGTTGTGGTTTGTCGAGTTCGGTAGTCTGACACTTAATCTAGAATGCCTCTCCAGTAGGGTACACCATGTTCGTTGTGAGCTACACACATTGGGCTTGGGGTTTGTCCCAGAACTGTGTGTATCATCGAGGTTTGTGTCGTCTACCTGGACAACCTCTTTAGTTTGTTAAGTAGCCCGTCTGGCTGAGGGAAAGACGATAGTAGGGTAACGTTGTGGTAAGTTTTGCTATGTTTGGTTGCTTGTAGCACGCTTGTGATTGGGGGATAGACACTAGTAGATGTACTGGTCCCCATCTCATTCTATGTTGCCACAACCTCACTCTAAGGCCGCGGAACCCTTAAAGGTGTGTCAGGTGTAGGTCTGTAGTCCGGTCAGACTACAGATGGTGTTGGTGGTCTCCACAATTTCATGTACTTGTAGAGGTGGGCAATGACCCGAGTGCTAGCATTGTTCCTTTCGACTCTACTTGTTGGTTTACTTCATAGTGTGTGAAGTGGAATCTCGATAAGGTACCGTTTGTTTGTACAGTTGGCTGGTGTTTCCTTAATTTCCTATAAGTAGCTTACCTTTAGTACTTGTCTGGTTTAAGTAGCTCTTAAATGTCGGTGTGTTCTGAGTAATTGTGGATTCATTGTTATTATTATTTTTAATTATGGTTATCATGAGTAGTTAGCTACTTAGCTATGAAAAATGTAGTGATTATTTGTGTTGATTAGAAAGCATGCTTAGGTTCCAACTTTTTGTGAGTTCTTTAAATTTCATATATGAGCTGATCAGTGTGATTGTGTTATTTAGTACTCTCCTTCGGTTACACGTGGATTATATATGTTGTTGTTTTAAGGAGTTTCCCTACTAAGCGTGTGACTTTGTGAGACTCACACCCCTATACTCCCCTTTCAGGTTCTTTAGTGGGTGTGGTTTCTCAGAGGTGAACCTGTACCACTAGTAATAGTGTGAGCTTTGCTCTTATTGTGCACCTTGGGTATGCCCTAGGCTGTTGTACTTATCTTTTGGACAAGTAATAATGCATTGGGACAATGTAATTATGTGAGTGTGTATAAGATCATGTACTTTGTCATGCATCTTTGTACTGTTGTGGTGTCTTTTATATTCTTACTAGATACGTGTGTGTGATATCCCTTGCGAGACTACGGTCTATTCGAGGGAGGTGGATCTAGATATGGAGTCGTTTAGGACATAAGTATCCAAGGTCGCTACAGTTCGTATCAGAGTACAGTATAGTTAGAATATGAAAAGACATTAGATTACAATGTCCTAAAACGGATTAATATCCACTACTAGTAGTAGGTCAATGGGTTCCTATTCATGTTTTTGTATACTACTGTTTCTTATGTGTGTTGTGTGTAGATTAATGGTTGTTGTGAGACATAAATGAGAAACAGTGAAATTGAGAAATGATTTGATTTAGCATGATAATTAGTGGAAAAGAAATTAATTTTTGAGAAAAATGTGATAAAGAATGATGTTGTTGTGTAATTAGCAGATTTAGCAGGATCAGTGTATAATGTAAATGCTCAGGTATATAAAGAGGCACTTAATAAGGATATAGCAGTGTGTTGACTTCTTTGTAGAAAGATATTACTGTTTGAGAATGATTGATTGCAGAGGATTGAAGAAATTATGATAGAGATATTTGAGGTACTTGCAGATTGTGTTAGTAAATGCAGCAAGGCAGTTTAGACAATAGGAGGGTTAGAATTTGTGAGAGTTTCAAGTGATTGAATGGTAGAATTGATTATAAATGATGTGTTAGCAAATACAGAAGTGGTAGTTTGTGGCAGAAATCTGAGAATGGTGTTATTATTGGAAGGATGCAGTAGTCAGAAAGTTTGGTATAAGGTTGGTAAAAGTGTATGCATATATGAGTAGTTCTTTAAAAAGAGAGCAAATGAAGATGGTTATAAAGTTATTGAGTTAAGTTTTATGAGAATGTTTATAAAGTAGGTAAGTAGTGAAAGATGTGCGGAATTATCCAATATGGTAATCTAGAAGGGGGGGTTGAATAGATTACTATCTATTAGATATACTATGACCTTCTTTTTGATGGAAAAATAGACTTTTGATATTTCAAACAGAGTTTAAATCAAACTAAGATGTGTGTTAATTGTAAGTAGATAGAGTAGCAATTTATCTAGCGTGTGAAAGATCAACGTGCCTACCAAACATCAAGCGTGAATGTTCAAACCATAGACACGATGATTTAAGGTGGTTCGGAGTACACAACTTGTGTATCCTACATCCACCGTCCACACACACACGCAGAAAGACTGCTTATCAGCAAGTTCACTCGCTACAACAACACACACTCACGTCGTTTGATGTAAACCACGATCAAAAACATGACAAACGTGAATCAAGCACAAGGATGCTTGACTCAACAACCCACCCACGAGATATAAAAACAGAGATAAGAAGAGTTCAGAGTTGAGATTTCAAATCCTGATGTGGAACTCTTCAGATGATCGTCCCGATGTGCTTCAAGCTTCGTCTGACAGGTATCAGTTGATGGAGAAGCTTGAGAGATGGACAATCGGCTTCAATCCCGTTCGGAGGATGTCTCTTTGGTTGCCTGGACGACGGTTGGAGCAGAGCAGCAAAAGATCTTCTCTCTTGAGACTTTGCTAGGGTTTTGTGTGGTGGCTGCTTCTGTATGAAAATAACCAAAGAGTTCCTTTTATATGGGTGTTTAAGTATGGAGAGTCGTGACAATTGGAAACACCCAATTCAGAAACGTATGGAGATCTTGTATTGAGATTTTCTCTTCATCTTTCGATAGCAAGAAATGCATCTGTCGACAGATGTAGACAGACTTGCAAAAGGCAGAAGGCTGGGCTTTCCGAGAGACAGTTCCCTGTGTGGATCTGTCGACAAGCGCCTTGAGTCTGTCGACAGGTACACCTTTGCCAGGAGCCTGTTGTTCTACCTGTGCTGATCTATCGACAGGCATCAGTGGGGCTGTCGATAGGTACATCTTTGCCAGTACCCTATTAGATCTGTCTGTGCAGGGCTATCGACAGGCATCTTTGGGGCTGTCGTCATGTACTTGTTTTTAGTGCTATTCTTGATCTTTTTGATCTTTTTTTGGAACATTGTCTTGCACGCAATCTCTCCTACATTTAAGAACATGATTATTGAGATAGTATGAGCATATAAATGATTAATGGAAAACATGTTTTTACTTGATTAGCACTTCTTGAGTTTGTCAATTTTAGCATGATTCACACAATCACATCATATCAATTTGGTTGTCCATACATTCCTCATCATTAAAAACAAACATATCAAATGTAAACCCAACATTCTCCCCCTTTTTGATGATGACAATATTTTCAATTGATGCATGATTGATTTGATTGATGTTCTCCGGCTTTTGGCAACATCCAAAAAGACATATGCAGAATGGCACGGCATGCACACATGAAATACATAAGCAAAGAACTGTGGATTTCATTGAAGTGGCATTCAGTACACACAGTTACAAATGGAGTGAGAACATGGCAAAAGAAGTGCATGGGAAGGAAACAACAGTAGTGTCATAGCAAGTGACAAGACCCTGAGCAAGACAAAGTAAAGACCACATAACGAGGCCTAGACTCTCTAGACATCATCATTCCCCGGTGTGCAGAGGCCTGACGGAGACTATGAAGCTATGTGGAGAGCTTGGTAAGCTGTATCTGAAGCTGGACTTGGGTGTCAGCAAGCGCATCCAAGCTACTACCAACATTATCCATTCGAGCATTGAGATGGTCGAAGCCATTGGTCATTTGAAGCTGCATTTGTGCCATTTGAGCAGTGATGAAATCTCGAAGAGAGAGCTTAGTAGGCGCTTGTTCATCAGCAGCATCTTCATCTTCAGCTCCCAGAGCATCTATTAGCTCGGACTGTGAGTCGTCACCACATCATCGTCATCAACGTCATCTTCTTCATGTGCCTGTGCCTTACCCTGGAGGTCCCTTGTGACAACCCCGTCACGCATCTTATAGCCCATCCGATGAGCAACAGTAAGATCAAAGGCACTGCGAGATTTGAGAACAGTCATCTCTTCCTTGGAAATATGAATATCAAGGAACAAGAAAAGAGATGTGAGTGGGCATGCATAAGGCATGGACCTCTTGGAAGTGCGAAGGCATAGCCGGATGAGAGACACCATAAGGAGTGGTAGATTGACTTGTTCACAGTTAAGAAACGTGTGAAAAAGGGATTTGTGAACGGCAGTCACAAGTTCCTGACTACCATCCTTTGGGACAATGATTGTGGTAAAGAGGTGATGGATTAAGACGATGAAGAGTGGGAAGGAGTTGGCATTCATGTGCACACGATCTTTAGATGAATCATAGGGCTGGCAGAGTGATGAGTGGGTAGTATTCGATGCCAATGGGTGATGTTGCATGATGTCAATGCCATTATTTGGAAGTTGAAGTGCAACGGAAAGAAGATTAGGAGTGATCTGAAACGAAGTTCGTTTCACCTTGGTATAAAGATCACCGAGAGCAGTTTCCCGAGGTTGATGTGAACTCCGTCACAGTGGCTGAAGAGTACCGCTTGTGAGATTAGCAGAAGGAGATCAGCCTTGGGTGTCAATAGTGGCTGCAACCCTGGAAACAGTGTTTCCAGTGACACGAAGTCGACGTATCTGGGTTGAAAAACTTAGTGAAGGTGCCATGACAGGAAGAAACTCCAGATTCGAAGGACGATGAGCTCTGAAACCGCGCATGTTGATTGTGCAATTCCGTTGTCTAGAGTTCCTTGCACATATCAACAAGCTCACCTCCTCTAAACTGTCTCACAGAATTAAAATCACAAAAAGGAACTAGCCACAATGGTGAGAACAGGTCATATCCACGGAGAGGCAGAATAGAATTTGAATTAACTACTTTGACTTGAAATCTCTATCGACAATGCGTTTAAAGTGAATGTGTAAATGACACTGATCAAATCCCTCACAAACTTCTCAGCTCAAACTTAATAAAAGAACAAGTGAATTGAGAACCAAAAGTTGGTATCACTGTACCCTCACAGCTCGAGGGATCAAATCGGTAGACAGAAATCTTTAAAAGATACTTTCACATCAATGTACCCCTCTAGCTCAGGGGATGAACAATCAACAAAAATAGCTCTCCACAAACATTAACCAAATATCCTCACAACTCAAAAATTGACAGAAAATTAAGAAACAGGAATTTACTGTTGCAAACCGAAATGGATTGTTGCTAAATTGGAATTCTCATACCATGAAGAACAGATAAGAACAACATTAAAGACTCGAAAACACAATTAGAAAATCTCCAAAATCTGCACAAATGTAGATCTATCTTCTGCTACAGAAAGGACATGTACTCACGAACTCAACTATCAATCTGAACTCAGTGGATTTATGCTACAGAAGAAATAAGAATGCGATTCCCCTCAGCAGAAATGGACAAAGCAAAACCAGGAAATTGGACCAAGTAATTGCCCCTGGATTCCATTACAGCAGTCGAAGTCCCCCAGATCTGAACAAAAGAGAAATTAAGCTGGTCTGAAATCTGAAGCACAGAAGAAATGAGAAATTAGATGGATAGAACTCCGCAACAACCCTCAATCTCTCACAGCTCCCACAACTATCACAGCTTTCACATTTACATAGAAGAAAGAAAATTCATATAAACTGAATTAAACGACATTGGATTGCGGAAGAAAAGAAGAAGAACAGAACCTCCCAAAGAAGAGAGGAAGAAACAAAAGATTGCAGTCGGCCTCCCAAAAACTGGAAGAACAGAAAAACTAGAAGCTATCAATTCTCCAAAAAATTCGACTCCAAACATTAAGAACACACCACTGCTATGCTTAAACAAAGAAATTACAGAAGAATGGAAAACTAAAATCCTCTCAAATTCACACCCCCCAACCTGTCTACAATACTGGAAGGAATAGAAAGAACAAACTCTCACAGCTCTAAAAAAATCTCACAGCAGCATCAATCTCTCAACAATGTCCACATAAGCAAGTAAAGAACAATTGATCTCAGACATTTGCACAGAACCAAATGAAGAAAGAAAATTCAGATGATCAGAAATAATCGCCACTGGATTGAGCTCTTCAACACAAGGAAATGGGAACTAAATGCCGTAAACGCCACTGGATCACCTTCACCATTTGCACATAAGAAATAAAAAAAATTGAATTCGGAACTTGCACAGAATAAAGGAAAGGGAAATGTCGATTCTATCAACAATCTACAGAAGAAAGAAAGAAATTCTAGATGAAGTACAGAAGAACTTCTGAAATCTCAAATCCCCAGAACCACTGCTCTGCTCTACAGAAATTTGAAAATGGCCCACTCCGTCTCCTCTACACTACAGCAGAAGCCATCAGAAATAAAAAAAAACAAAAGAAATGGACAACTCTTCTGTCGAACCAAAGAAACCAAAAGAAACTCCAAAACTCCCACTCGCTTCCTCACTGCTCTGCTCAAAAGGAGAAAGTACAGAAGAAATATAGAGACTAAAAACCCTCTCTAATTCCTACTTGCCAACCTCGGAGAAGAGGACTTGGGGTCCTTTTATAGGGTTCCAGGCGCCTCTGCTCTGCACCTCTTCCTGCTTCCTGGATGCCGCCTTCACACCTCACCAGGATCGCCCGTCACTGCTCTGTCTCGCGCTCCAGCCTCATGCCAATCGCACACAGCTCCACCATCTCCACCTTAGACCGCCCATCAGTCCATCGCCGCCACCTTAGCTCAGCAACCCGCCATCGTCTCAGCTGCTCTGCACGGGTAGCCTCCAGCAGCGCACAGATCTTGCCGCTCACCAACCAGGTCCAGCATCCCCGCATCAGCCCTGCGTGCACAGCACCATCAGCCTCAGCCGCCCTCACCATCAGACACCTCTGCTCCGCACCGCCCAGGTCCGCACAACGCCGTGCCCACTCAGCACCAGCCGCACAGCGCCGCTCTTCCCAGCCCCAAAGCGCCACAAGCGCCCACCAGTCGCATGCCCATCGCACCTGGGCGCTTCAGCTTGGCCAGCTCCATGCCAGCCAGGCCATCGCCCCTTCTTCTGGGCGCCTCTATGGTTCTAGGAAGAACCCAGTTTCCCCCGATCCTCTTTAATCTGGTGGGAAGAAATAAAACAAATTTTAAATGAGTGTGTTGGGGTATGTGGCATGATGGTGTGGTGGGGTAGAAGTGTTAGCTTATTTAATGGGATTGAATGAGTATGTATAAAATTTTATTTATTAACAAACTAAAATCTAATTAAAGAATATTTACAAAAAACAAAATTTATTTACAAAATATCTTTTATTTTTCAAAGTGGACCTAATTAGTCATGTAGATTTATTGAATGAAAAATCTAATCATGTTATTCTAACCCAACAATTTAACTAAAGTGTTCAAATTTTATTTTTAGATGACATGAAAATTAAAATCAAATTGTACATTATTTATGGACAATATGTCTAAAATCACTAATGTATGAAATTTAACACTAAAAATTAGTAATTATCACTCCCCCCTACTTAAACATTGCTAGTCCCTTAGCAATGAAAATTACTCCAAATGTAGGACTAGAAGATGTAATGTCTCATGCTAAATAGACATCATGTAAAAGATTAATGTAGAGATATGTCTTTCCTAATGTAAGGGCTTATGGCAAAAAATTAGTGCACAATTGGTAGCTCACTTAAGAGTTCACATAGCCCTCTGAGGCTCCTTTGTTTCAGCTAGTAATTGAGATTAGATTGATTCGAGGGAGAAGAAAAGAATTGTGGAGTAAGATCTTTGCTCAGTCAGATTGGGTTGTTTCTCTCAGTTCCATTCTGCCCATCTTCCTTGAGGATTATTTCTCTGAGTTGAGGACTTTTGTCCCTTTATTTGCACTTTGTGCACTCAGATTTTTTCTTTTCATCCATAATGCTGCACAACCCATCACTTTTCAAGAGTAGCGAGTCCAACTTTACTCAGATCCGGGGCATTTTTCATGGATATATTTTTCTTTTGCTTTTGCCTTTTCTTTTCTTTTCCTCTTTACGGAAGGATGAACAGTCAGGTTCCTTGATCACATGCCTTCACTTCCTTCGCAATTCACTTAAGGGGAGGGAGAAAACCAATCACCTCTCTCCTACTAGCCTAACAATTTGCTACATTCGGGTTCAGCTAGTCTAAGTGGCTGTGTAGTGTGTGTATGAACTTCCTTGCCATAAATCCTTACATAAGGTAGACAAGAGGTACATGTAATCCTTTACTAGAGGCTACCTAACATGGATACTTGCAGGGAATGTGACAACCACAAAATTTTAATGGTTAAAGATCAGACACCTAGTCTGGGATGCAAAGCCATGAATTTTTATTCAAAATGAAACATTGTGAATTTTTTTATTGCATATGTACAAGCTCAGAAAGAAAATGAAACAATGGTGGGATGGGACTATGAATGCATGTTATTCTACCTCTCCCCCTACTTATTCACAGGAAAAGAAAGTAAGACAGAGAATTACCTGATGAAGGAAATCTGTACACTTGGGTTGCCTCCCAAGAAGCGCTAAGTTTATCGTCTTCAGCCAGACGCAATTAGGCTTCACTTGGCTCATCTAGCTTGGTAGACTCAACTTTCAAGGAAGGCGGGTTTTCAAAAAATGCTTTAACCTCTGCCCATTAACAGTGGACGATTGTCCAGTTTTAGGATCAAGAATAACGACAGCGCCATTGTCATAGACTTTGACAACCATGTAAGGCCCATCCCACCGGGACTTCAATTTTCCCGAAAAAGACGAAGTCTAGAATTAAACAACCAAACTTTATCATGCACTTGAAAAGTTTTTCTATGAATGTGTTTGTCATGGAATGCTTTGGCCTTGGCTTTATAGATCTTGGAACTTTCGTAGGCCTCATTTCTGAGCTCTTCTAGCTCATTCAGATGAAGGGTCCTTTGTTGACCAGCTTGGGCTAAGTCAAGATTGACTTGTTTAATAGCCCAATAGGCTCTATGCTCAAGTTCGACCGGCAAATGACATGATTTTCCAAAGACAAGCCGGTAAGGGGACATTCCAATGGGAGTTTTGAAAGCAGTTCGGTAGGCCCACAATGCATCATCTAACCTTTCTGACCAGTCTTTCCTATCAGGCCTAACCGACTTTTGAAGAATGTTTTTAATCTCCCTGTTTGATACTTCCACTTGGCCACTAGTTTGGGGATGGTAAGGTGTTGCTAGCTTATGGGTGATCCCATACTTCCTTAGGAGGGTCCTAAATTGGGTGTTAATGAAATGAGGTCCTCCATCACTAATGATTGCTTTGGGCCACCCAAATCTAGAAAAGATGTTTTTCTGAACAAATTTGATAACCACCTTATGATCATTGGTCTTTGTGGCAATGGCTCTATCCATTTGGACACATATCAACAGCAACTAGAATGTATGTGTATCCAAAGGATGGTGGAAAAGGTCCCATAAAGTCTATCCCCCAACATCAAAAATTTCTACAACCAAAATGGGGTTAAGAGGCATCATGTCCTTCTTAGAAATGTTTCCCATGGTTTGACATCTAGGACAGGCCTTACAAAATTGGTGGGCATCCTTAAACAATGTGGGCCAATAGAAACCAGAGTCTAAGACCTTAGCAGCGGTCTTCTTTCCTGAAAAGTGTCCTCCACAGGCGAGAGAATGACAAAACTTGAGGACACTTTGATGCTCACTCTCAGGGACACATCTTCTTATCACTTGGTCTGGTCCTATGAAAAATAGCTCCGGGTCCTCCCAAATAAGTACTTGTCTCTAGCAAAGATCTCTCTCTCATTTTTGGTCCAATCTCCAGGTACTCGTCCAATGACTTTGTAGTTCACAATGTGTGCGTACCATGGAGATAAAATGTTGGAGACAGCTAAAATGTGCTCATCGGGAAAGCATCTCTAATGGGCATAGAGTCCGGGGCAACTATTCTAGACAAGTGGTCAGCTACCACATTCTTGGATCCTTTCTTATCATGAATTTCCAAATCAAACTCTTGTAACAATAGAATCCATCTGATCAATCTAGGCTTGGCATCCTTTTTGGCAAGCAAATGCCTCAAGGCAGCATGGTCAGTGAAAACAATGATTTTGGCTCCTAAGAGATAAGATCTGAATTTCTCTAAGGCAAAAACAACAGCTAGGAGCTCTTTTTCAGTGGTTGTGTATCGAATCTGAGCATCATTCAATGTTCTGCTTGCATAATAAATCACCACAGATCCTTTATCAGTTTTCTGGCCCAAAATGGCACCTACTGCATAATCTGAAGCATCGCACATTATCTCAAATGGTGACCAATCTGGAGATTGTAGAATTGGAGCTCTGGTCAAAATGTCTTTTAATTCCTCAAAGGCTTTATGACAAGCTTCATCAAAAATGAATGGAGTGTCTTTTAACAAAGAAGTCAATGGCCTTGCAATTTTGGAAAAGTCTTTGATGAACCTCCTATAGAATCCAGCATGACCAAGGAAGGATCGAATTTGTTTGACAGAGTTGGGAGGAGGCAATTCGGAAATGAGATTTACCTTGGCTTTATCTACCTCTATCCCTCTCTCTGAGACAATATGCCCTAAGACAATCCCTCCTTAACCATGAAGTGGCTCTTTTCCCAACTTAAGACAAGATTGGCATTAATGCATCTTTTGAGCACTTCAGTCAAATGGTCGAGGCACGAATCAAAGTCATTTCCAAACACAGAGAAATCGTCCATGAAGACTTCTAAGTAATCCCCAACCATGTCTGAGAAAATAGACAACATGCAACGTTGAAAAGTTGCAGGGGCATTGCACAGCCCGAATGGCATGCGTCTAAAGGCAAAGTTCCAAATGGACATGTGAAAGTGGTCTTTTCTTGGTCATCGGGTGAATAGCCACTTGGTTATACCCTGAGTATCCATCAAGGAAACAAAAGAATTTTTGGCCTGCCAGTTTCTCTAAGATTTGGTCAATGAAAGGTAAGGGGAAATGGTCTTTCTTGGTCATCGCATTCAATTTGCGATAGTCAATGCACACTCTCCATCCTGTAGCCAGCCTAGTGGGAATGAGCTCACCCTTTTCAGTTTGAATCACGGTTAGTCCAGACTTTTTAGGCACAACTTGAGTTGGACTAACCCACTGGCTATCAGAGATGGGATAAATAATTCTGCATCCAGCCATTTGACAATTTCCTTCTTAACAACTTCTTTCATGTTGGGATTAAGTCTTCTTTGCATTTCGATTGAACTTTTGGCATTCTCTTCTAAGTAGATGCGATGTGTGCAAACTGAAGGACTTATCCCTCTCAGATCATCTATTGTCCAACCTATAGCTCTCCTATGACTCTTCAAAACATCAATCAATTTCCTTTCCTGCCCTTCCTCAAGATCACTAGCGATTATGATGGGCCATGTCTCATTCTCTCCTAAAAAGATGTACTTTAAATTGCAGGGAGTGGTTTTAGCTCAACCTTAGGAGGACACTCAAATGGAATTGATGGATCATTATCTTGAAACATAGAATTAAATTGTCCTTCCTCTCCCTCAAACCCTAGAGCACAGGGTTGGTCTATTGCTTCTTCCACACAAGACTCTTCCAAGGTGTCTACCACTAGACAACTTTCTCCTTCATCATGCCTAGATGCCCTAAAAATGTTGATACTAACCCGCCTATCCCCAAATGATATATCCATCATCCCAGTAGCACAGTCAATATTGGCTCTAGCTGTGGCCAAAAAGGGTCTACCAAGGATGATGGTGGACTGGTTAAATCTTGTGGAGTGTTCATGTCCAGAATGATGAAATCGGCAGGAAGTAACAATCATTGATTTTTACAATCACGTCCTCAACTAGGCCTTTAGGAGTGGTAACAGATCGATCGGCTAGTTGGAGGACAACAGAAGTGGGTTTCAACTCTCCTAACTTGAATTTCTCAAAAATGGCAGAAGGTAGGAGGTTGACACTGGCTCCCAAATCTAAAAGGCCACTCTCAAAGTGACTCCACCGATGGTACAAGGAATTAGTGGAGTGCCCGGATCTTTAGCTTCTTAGGGAGTTGGTTTAAGACAATGGTACTCACAATTTCTGGAGAATTATTGTTTCAGTTTTGTTTCTCACTTCACGTTTTGGAGTACACATTTCTTTTAGAAATTTGGCATATGCAGGCACATGCTTGATGGCATCAAGCAGAGGAATGTTGATGTGAACTTGTTTAAACAGTTCCAAGAGTTCTTCATTGCCAGTTGGTTTGTTTTTTATTTTGGCTTTAAGGCTTCAGGAAAAGGACTCTTGGATGTAACAGTTTGGATCTTCATTCCTCTTGATTGTGTCTAGAGGTTCTTCATTTATTTTCTCTTTTCCCTTGGATTTGTCTTTTTCAACAATTTCTTCAATTTCTTCTTCAATTTCAATTTCAATTTCCTTTTCTGTATCCTCATTAATGTGACATGTGTGGGTGAGGATTTGTCTGATCTTTCCACTTCTTAAAGTAGACACAGTTTTAGCATTTTCTACTTGTGGGCCCCTAGCTTGGGCAGGAGGATGATCCTGTTGTATAGGTTGGTTTTGATTTTGAGGTGCAGGAATGTTCTGGACAAAAGCTTGTTGTGGGTTCTGAGGTGCATTTTGTCTAGCAGGTGGTGGTCTGTACCCCTGACCCTGATGGTATTGCTGGTTCTGGTAGAATCCGGGAGGGTTGTTTCTTGGTTTGCTACAGCTTGACTTGGCAATTGCCTACTTCCCTCCTTTGACATACATCAGCAATTTGGACTCTATCCTTGCCAAATTTTGTTGAAATTTTGATTTTGAGTTTGATATTGAGTTTGTTGTTCTTGCACAGTTTGGCATAGAGTCGCCATCATGTTTGGAGTTGGTTCATTTTATCATCCCAATTGGTTGAGGAGGTGGTGGTTGATATGAAGGTTGTTGAAATTTGTGTGAGCAAATTGATTGGAATTTTGATTTCCTTGGATTGTGGAGGTTTTGAGTTAGAAGATTGGCCAAATCCCGAATTTTGATTGGGATAGGATTGACCGTACATGGATTGCTTGAAGGCAGGTTGGGAAACTTGTTCAGATTGATTTTTCCATGAAAAGTTTGGGTGATTTCTCCAACCAGGTTGTATGTGTTGAGTATGGATCATAGGAGGGTTTGTAGAAGCCTTGAGCAGCTTGGACTTGTTCCTGAATGAAAGGGGGTAATTGGGCAGTAGTGGGACAAGCACTGGTGGATGAGCTGGGCTAGCACACATAGCACAAGTTTCAGGTGTTTGAGAAAAATTGGTGTGGCTTGCCCAGTCAAAGATAATAATTGATCAAATTTTTGTTCCAACTTCTGCTCCAATCTTTGGTCAAGTCTAGCTATCAGATCTTCTACCCTAGAGTCTGGTTCCCTCTCCCTCTTACTTCATACATCCCTGCCTTCTTTACAGGTCCTAACGCTCTCTCATAAGAGTAGAGTGAGGCATGATTGATAGAGTTCTCACTCAATGTTTCAAAAAGATTATATGCCTCATCCTCACTCTTAGTCATGAATGCTCCCCCACACGAAGCATCAACCATTTGCCTATTCGATTCAGTTAGACCTTCATAAAAAGCTTGAACTATTTGCCACCTCGACAACCATGGTGGGGGCATTTTCTAAGCAACTCCTTTCTCTCCCATGATTCATGCATTAATTCTCCCGGGTGTTGGGAGAATCCAGTTATTGCTCTTCTCATGGTGTTGTTCGGCCAATGGGGTAAAATTTCTTTAAAAATTCCTGCTGCATTTCTGGCCATGTTGTGATAGTTCTCCCTATGGTTCCCAACCAATGTTTAGCCTTGTCTTTTAAGGAGAATGGAAATAGGGTCAACCTTAAGGCATTTTCAGTGAAGTTTTGGATCCTTACAGTGGAACAGATCTCTAGGAACTCATCTATATGCCTATAAGGGTCTTCATTGGATTGCCATAAAAGGATGGCAACATCTGAATGGTTCCAGGTTTGATCTCAAAATGATTTGCCGGAATTTCCGGCCTAATGCAAGTAGCAGGTTGATAGTCAGAAGGAATGAAGTATTCCTTCATTTGTCTGGGTGCAGCCTCTTCTAATTTCTAGCAACTTGGTTCTGGTTTTGGTTGGCCATCCTATGAAAGAATCTTTCAATCTCGTCTATAGGTTGAGCCAAATCTGAGCGTCTACCAAGCATGCACAGATAAAAGCCTTCTATTTATGATTTTTGAATTTTAAGATTTTTATTGATTTTTGAATTTTTAAACAAACACAAACAAACAAACACTTTCAAATCAAATTAACCTACCACTAAGTGTTCCTTGGACTTATGTTATTTTTCTCAAAATCAGATTTATGCTTGCTTAAGTCCAATCCTAACTCTTCTTGTACTGGCCAGGTAAGAGGTGGAGTAGAGGGAGGCCCCCCTTGCTTTCGCAAGGACCCAATTATAACCTCTACTCACTTAAGCGTAAGCTTTTAACCTCTAATCCTAGACACCAGACTTAAAGAGAAGTTTTGAATTCAAGAAAGATAAATCTAATGATGAACCCTAGGGCCAAGTCTACTGATTTTTATTAAAAGTTTGGGCAAATGCAAAGATGTGAAAATTTTTTGTGATTTTTGGGCAAAGGAAAGGGTGATGAAATCCCTCACCTTATCTTTTTATCTAATGGGTTAAGCCCTTAAGCAGTCCCAATTACAATTATGAAATGCAACAGATCAAGTTTGAAACAAGGGTTTTCTAATGCTAAGTCTAATGCATGAAACAAGTGGTGGAAGTCTTACCTTTCCCCCGCTCTCTTCAATGCAAGAAAAAAAATGAAATGACAATTAAAATGATGAATGTCCTAAAACATGTGTTTCTAATCTTAAGAGATGAAATTTTATTTACAAACAAACGGCTAACATGAAAGAGCGATTTGGAAAATTTTTAGATTTTAGAATTTTTTAATTTTTATTTGGTTTTTAAACTGAATGAAATGAAATTAACTAAAAATATGAAGTGGTACTATAGACTAATGCCACAATCAAACCACCAAGAGGCCAATTATTACATGCCAACGAAAAAGAAATCTCTGTACATGCACAGAGAGTACATCATCCTCACTACAAGCTTCACTCACCTCTCTTCTATCTAAAATTCTGAATTAAAAGCAATTAAAAAAAAATCAGCAAGCTTCTCCTCCAATGGGCTTCAAATCTCCAAGCCCAATCTCCAAGTCCCTCTTTTGCAAATCTGAAATGAAAGCCCAATAACAAGTCAATGAAAGCCAATGTAAATGAAATCAAATCAAAGCAAATCTAAATCAAACTCTAATGCCTCCCCGGCAACGGCGCCAAGATGAAACGCGCGCATTGTTGACTGTGCAATTCCGTTGTCTAGAGTTCCTTGCACAATCAACAGCTCACCTCCTCTAAACTGTCTCACAGAATTAAAATCACAAAAAGGAACTAGCACAATGGTGAGAACAGGTCATATCCACGGAGAGGCAGAATAGAATTTGAATTAAACTACTTTGACTTGAAATCTCTATCGACAATGCGTTTAAAGTGAATGTGTAAATGACCTGATCAAATCCCTCACAACTTCTCAGCTCAAACTTAAAAAAAGAACAAGTGAATTGAGAACCAAAAGTTGGTATCACTGTACCCTCACAGCTCGAGGGATCAATCGTAGACAAAAATCTTTAAAAGATAACTTTCACATCAATGTACCCCTCTAGCTCAGGGGATGAACAATCAACAAAAATAGCTCTCCACAAACATTAACCAAATATCCTCACAACTCAAAAAATTGAACAGAAAATTAAGAAACAGGAATTTACTGTTGCAAACCGAAATGGATTGTTGCTAATTGGAATTCTCATACCATGAAGAACAGAAATAAGAACAACATTAAGACTCGAAAACACAATTAGAAAATCTCCAAAACTGCACAAATGTAGATCTATCTCTGCTACAGAAAGGACATGTACTCACGAACTCAACTATCAATCTGAACTCAATGGATTTATGCTACAGAAGAAATAAAGAATGCGATTCCCCTCAGCAGAAATGGACAAAGCAAAACCAGGAAATTGGACAAAGTAATTGCCCCTGGATTCCATTACAGCAGTCGAAGTCCACCAGATCTGAACAAAAGAGAAATTAAGCTGGTCTGAAATCTGAAGCACAGAAGAAATGAGAAATTAGATGGATAGAACTCCGCAACAACCCTCAATCTCTCACAGCTCCCACAACTATCACAACTTTCACATTCACATAGAAGAAAGAAAATTCATATAACTGAATTAAACGACATTGGATTGCAGAAGAAAAGAAGAAGAACAGAACCTCCCAAAGAAGAGAGGAAGAAACAAAAGATTGCAGTCGGCCTCCCAAAACTGGAAGAACAGAAAAACTAGAAGCTATCAATTCTCCAAAAAATTCGAACTCCAAACATTAAGAACACACCACTGCTATGCTTAAACAAAGAAATTACAGAAGAATGGAAAACTAAAATCCTCAAATTCACACCCGCCAACCTGTCTACAATACTGGAAGGAATAGAAAGAACAAACTCTCACAGCTCTAAAAAAAATCTCACAGCAGCATCAATCTCTCAACAATGTCCACATAAGCAAGTAAAGAACAATTGATCTCAACATTTGCACAGAACCAAATGAAAAGAAAATTCAGATGATCAGAAATAATCGCCACTGGATTGAGCTCTTCAACACAAAGAAATGGGAACTAAATGCCGTAAACGCCACTGGATCACCTTCACCATTTGCACATAAGAAATAAAAAAAATCGAATTCGGAAATTGCACAGAATAAAGGAAAGGGAAATGTCGATTCTATCAACAATCTACAGAAGAAAGAAAGAATTCTAGATGAAGTACAGAAGAACTTCTGAAATCTCGAATCCCCCAGAACCACTGCTCTGCTCTACAGAAATTTGAAAATGGCCCACTCCGTCTCCCTCTACAGCAGAAGCCATCAGAAATAAAAAAAAAACAAAAGAAATGGACAACTCTTCTGTCGAACCAAAGAAACCAAAAGAAACTTCCAAAACTCCCAACTCGCTCCTCACTGCTCTGCTCTGCAAAAGGAGAAAGTACAGAAGAAATATAGAGACTAAAAACCCTCTCTAATTCCTGCTTGCCAACCTCGGAGAAGAGGACTTGGGGTCCTTTTATAGGGTTCCAGGCGCCTCTGCTCTGCACCTCTTCCCGCTTCCTGGATGCCGCCTTCACACCTCACCAGGATCGCCACGTCAGCTGCTCTGCCTCGCGCTCCAGCCTCATGTGCCAGATCGCACACGAGCTCCACCAGCTTCCACCTTGGACGCCCAGCAGGTCATGCCGCCGCCACCTCAGCTCAGCAAACCGCCATCGTCTCAGCTGCTCTGCACGGGTAGCCTCCATCAGCGCATAGATCTGGCCGCTCACACACCAGGTCCAGCATCCCCGCATCAGCGGCGTGCACAGCACCATCAGCCGCCCTCACACCATCAGACACCTCTGCTCCGCACAGCCCAAGTCGCACACACCGCCGTGCACAAGCTCAGCACCAGCTGCACAGCGCCGCTCTTCCCAGCCCCAAAGCGCCACCAGCAGCCCACCAGTCGCATGCGCCATCGCACATGGGCGCTTCAGCTTGGCCAGCTCCATGCCAGCAGCAGGCCATCGCCTCCTTCTTCTGGGCGCCTCTAGCTGGTTCTAGGAAGAACCCAGTTTCCCCCGAATCCTCTTTAATCTGGTGGGAAGAAATAAAACAAATTTTAAATGGAGTGTGTGTGGGGTATGTGGCATGATGGTAGTGGTGGGGTAGAAGTGTTAGCTTATTTAATGGGATTGAATGAGGTATGTATACAATTTTATTTATTAACAAACTAAAATCTAATTAAGAGAATATTTACAAAACAAAATTTATTTACAAAATATCTTTTATTTTTCAAAGTGGACCAATTAGTCAATGTATGATTTATTGAATGAAAACTAATCATGTGTATTCTAACCCAACAATTTAACTAAAGTGTTCAAAATTTTATTTTTAGATGACATGAAATTTAATCAAATTGTACGTTATTTATGGACATTAATGTCTAACATCAACTACATGTATGAAATTAACACTAAAAATTTAGTAATTATCAAGCTCCGGCAAACGATCATCCCGATGCTTGTTCGGCGCTCGGTATGAGCCCTGGAACCCTCGACGGCTTGGGGAGAACGAGGACGGCGACGGAGACAAGCTTCTTGCTCTTGGGAGCCATCAGAAGAAGGATTTCGTAGTAGAGAGGGATGTGGAAGGAGGAAGGAGACACGAGAAGGGGAAAGACACAAAGAGGCAGACTCTCCTCTTTCGCCCTAGAGAAGGAGGGTTTTGGTGAAGAGGCAAGGAAGAGGGATTTTTTGGAAGTGGGAAAGGGGGGAAGGGGTCATGGGGTCCTTTTAAAGAAAGTGGGAAGGGATTGAAAGGATGGGGACCCACGAAATCCGCCCTAGATGGCCGCCCGTTGGGCTTCCCAAATAAGTCTTGCCGCCGGCTGTCGACAGGTGAACAGTGCCCTGTCGACAGGCACTTGCAAAAAGTGTGCCAGTGAAGTATTTTGACAGGATTTTTCAAGGCAATGAGCGTCCAATGTGTATATAATGGAAAATAGGTAAATACACATTATAAAATGTCATACCTACTAATAATTAGGACATGTCAATTATCGACAATGGTTGTGAAATAATATTCCCTGGACTCTCAAGTTGCAGCATAAGGAGTACTTGAACAAAAAGACATAGGAGAATAAAATAAACGCTTGAATAAAACCATTGCAAAACATATATCTTAGTATGTGACAGTCAAAAGGTGTATGAAAAGGATGTCTACATGGGCAATTTTTCATTAACAACAGCTTGGCCTTGAAAAGAAAAAATTGAGGAGGCTACACTCTATTTCTTCTGTTGTGAGTTGTTTCTGAACAACAGTAAAGAGAAAGTGGTAATTAGGATCACTATGACCTTTTGACGTGAAGATAGACATGGGTAATGTCGGTATCCCCAGTTACTCAGTGGAAGTGACCATCAGACCATTATACAGAGATAAGGAGTAAGCCTTTTGACGCGAAGATAGACATTTGTGATGCCCATATCCCCGGTTACTCAGCAATACTCATCATTGCTCTGCCTTTATTCCCTTATTGAATTTGATACACTTTGATTTTTTTTTTGTGTGAAATAGGTAGCTTTTCTCCTATTTGATTGTTTGTTTTGAAAATCAAGGTCAAGAGTTAGATAAGGCATAAAAGCCAATGCAAGACATAACATTCAATAACCTTTGGACTTAGCACATTACTTAAAAAACATGATATTCCACAAGGGAGTTATTCAAGTGAGTTAGGTTAGACTCATGTATTTTGTTAAATGTACTCAAAATGATGCAACCTAGACTCACAAGAGAATGGTATGTCAAAATCATTGTGATTTGGACAATGTCGTTGATATTATGTGGATATGAAAGATTATAACATAAGTAAGTCACCAATTTACACCTTAGATACATTAGTGAAGCATGATCATGAAGTATGTTGAGACAGGACAAGCAAAACTCAGCAAGAGGTGCATCTGTCGACAGCCATTGGGTGCCTGTCGACAGATGCGGACAGTGTGAATTAACTGAGTTCAGGTAGGTGGCGTCTGTCGACAGATACAGAGTGGTCTGTCGACAGATTTGAACAGACTGAAGAATTGTGAGTTCGGGATGAGTAATTCTGTTAGGGGCTGTCGACAGCAAGGAGTGGGGCTGTCGACAGGAGCTGTGAGAAGGGTTTTGAAAGCAGATATGAGAGATATCATTTGAGTTCCATGCCAAGGAAGTGAAGCAATGAAAAAGGATAGTTTCCCTTAAAAACCACTCTCATCATTTGTGTGCAAAAGTTAATGGGCAAATTGAAAAGAATCCATAACCTAATTAAAGTAGATGACCCTTATTTGCAACTTGACTATGGATACGTGGCGGAGAATGTTTTCTCACGCATAATGATAGTTTCCAAACAAGCATAACTTGTTCTTCCACAATCACCATTTGATATACCTCATAGTCGGTGCACACAAAGAACATATACTTCAAAGTTTGGTATGGGCTTCATTGCATTTTGCACAATCCTAATTCTCTTCTCAATGTTGTGAATCTATCCTCAGCCAATGGTTTTGTGAAAATATCAGCTAATTGCTTATCAGTGGGTATGAAGCTGAGCTCCAAGGATTTGTTGGCTACTTCATCTCTCAAGAAGTGATGTCTAATCTCAATGTTTTGTCCTAGAGTGTTGGACTGGTTCTTTGAAAGATTGATGGCACTAGTGTTGTCACATAAGATAGGTGTGCATCCAATGTCAATATTGTAGTTAGACAGTTGACTTTTTATCCACACACTTGAGCCGCACAACTCCCCGCAACAACATACTCTGCCTCTGCAGTGGAGAGTGCAACCGAGTGTTGCTTCTGGATTCCACGAAACCATGCAACCACCATGTATTGGCAGTACCCACTAGTGCTTTTCCTGTCTATCTTACATCCAGCATAATCAGCATCAGAATATGATATCAAGTCAAAAGTACTTCCTGCTGGATACCAAAGACCCAAATCATACGTACCTGAGAGATATTTGAATATTCTCTTAACTGCAACCAAATGGCTTTCCTTTAGACTAGATTGATATCTAGCACAAAGGCAAACACTGAATTGTATATCCGGTCTACTTGCAGTAAGATAAAGGAGTGAGCCAATCGTACCTTGGAATTACTTTGCATCTACCGGTTTACCTTTCTCATCATTTTCCAATTTTATGCTTGTGCTCATTGGTGTTGAAGAAGGTTTAGCTTGCTCAAACTGAAAGCATTTCAAGAGCTCCTTTACATATTTTTCTTGATTAATGAAGAAGCCATCTTCATGTGCTTCACCTATAAACCAAGAAAGAATTGAAGCTCCCCCATTAGACTCATCTCAAATTCGATGTGCATATGTTAGGAAAACCTCACACACTAATGGGTTAGTGGAACCAAATATAATGTCATCCACATAAACATGAACAACAATTATGTGATTCGAACTTTCTTAGTAAATAGAGTTTGGTCCACATTACCTCTTGAGTAGTTTTTACTCACCAAAAAGTTGCTCAGTCTGTCGTACCAAGCTCGGGGTGCCTGTTTCAAACTATAGAGAGCTTTGTGCAGTTTATAAACATGGTTAGGCATTTCAGAATTTTCAAAACCGGGTGGTTGAGAGACATAGACTTCCTCTTTGATGTAGCCATTCAAGAAAGCAGTTTTAACGTCCATTTGAAAAAGTTTAAACTTATGTGAGCATGCATATGCCAATAAGATTCTAACTGCTTCAAGTCTAGCTACAAGAGCAAAGGATTCTTCAAAGTCCACACCAAATTCTTGATTGTATCCTTTGGCTACTAGCCTAACCTTATTCTCACCACTTTACCCCTTCATTTAGTTTATTCCTAAAGACCATCTTGTTCCTATGACAGAAATTTCGGGGTTCTAGGAACTAAACTCCAGACATTATTCTTTGAAATTGACCAAGTTCCTCATGCATAGCATCAATCCATGAATTTTCTTTTAAGGCATCTTCAACATTTTTAGGTTCCACTTGAGAGACAAAAGCTGACTGATCTTGTTCAATTATTTGTCTAACTTGAGATCTAGTTTGAACTGAATCATTTACATCTCCTATCACATCTCAAGTGGGTGATCTTTAGAATACCTCACATTGGTGATTGTTGAAGAACCGGGTTGATCTTGGACTTGTGGAAGTTGATCTTGTGGAGGTTGTTCTGGAGGAGGGTGTGCTTGAGGAGTTTCATCTTGAGGCTCTTCCTCTTGTGGATCTTCTTCAGATCAACATCTTGTTTCTGAACAGATTTTTGTCATCTTCATCGTTGTACCTGCGAAGATATCCACTTTTATTTTTAGAAACTACTTTAGAATTTCCTTTTGCTTTTGCTTGTAGTTCCTCAAGTGTTGTTTCTGCATCTCCATCTTGAGTCCTGTGAAGGTTTTCAGTGTTAGTTTTTGCATGATACTCATCAAAAACAACATATGGAGTTTCTGCCACAGTTTTATTCTTAACGTTAAACACCCTATATGCTCTAGAGTGTTCTGAGTATCCAGAAAAATACCTTGATCACTTTTGGCTTCAAATTTGTCTAAATCAACTTTACCATTGTTATGAATAAACACTTTTGAGCCAAAAACTCTAAAATACCCAATACTGAGTTTCTTACCTTTTATCAGTTCAGAGGAGGTTTTCTTTATCACGGGTCTTACCATGGCTCTGTTGAGAATGTAGCAGAGGTGTTTACCGCTTCTGTCCAAAAACTCATTGGGAGTTGACTTTCGACCAGAAGAGTACGAGCCATTTCCACCAGGGTTCTGTTCTTTCTCTCCACTACACCATTTTGCTCTGGAGTCATTGGAGAGGAAAACAAGTGTTCTATTCCTTGGTGCCTGCAAAAATCAGAAAATGAGTTGTTATCAAACTCTCCCCCATGATCAGTGCAGATTGAGCATATATTTTAACATTTCATGCTCAATCTTATTAAAGAATTCTTCAAAGATTTTCAGTGCTTCATTTTTGTGAGCCAGAAATTTTACCCAACTGAACCTAGAAAAATGATCTACAATGACAAAACCAAATCGTTTGCCATTGAGACTCAGTGTTCTAGTAGGTCCAAAAAGGTCCATGTGCAACAATTCATAAGGTTTAGAGGTACTTACCGGTGCTTTTGATTTGAAGGATTCCCGGTTTGTTTTCCCTGTGCACATGCATCACAAAAATTTTCATTCTTATTGAAGGAAATTTCAGGAAGTCCATTTACCAGTTTCAGCCTCATGATCTTGTGCAAGACATTGTAGCTTGCATGCCCAAGCCTACGATGCCACAAGGTAAGCTCATCCTGTTTACTTGCAACAAGACACAAATTTTCATTTTCTGGATCATCTAGATCAACCAAATAAATGTTGTTAACTCTTTTTCAGAAAATTTAAGACTTCCTGTTTCCTTATCAACAATTTGACATGAATTTGATTCAAAGACAACTTTCTAACCTTTATCGCACAGTTGGCTTATGCTAAGCAAGTTATGGTGAAGACCATCAACTAACAGTACATGGTCTATTGAGTTGGAGGCATACTTACCAACCTTGCTTGAACTAATGATCTGCCTTTATTGTTACCTCCAAAAACAACTTGACCTCTGTCTTTTTCTACCAGCAAACAGAATTTATCTTTATCGCCCGTCATGTGCCTCGAACAGCCACTATCCAGGTACCATTTGTTTTGATTTTGGGCTACTAGGCATTCATGCATATGTAGATCAGACAAGAGGTTTTGGTACCCAAATTACTTTGGGTCCCAATGTATCATTCATGCCAAAAAGTAATTCTTCGGAATCCACACTTGTTTGATTTCAATTTATTTGGATTATTCCAGCATCGTTTTGCATTGTGCCCAACTTTCTTACAGACATTGCATAATGAAGATTTTTCCAAAGCAGTGGGTTTGTTATTCTGAGGAACATGCATGAGCATTTTACCTTCTGTTGCCTGGTTAGCTTTTCTTTGGAAGCATGTTTCCAGACCTGTCGACAACCCTCTTGGGGCTGTTGACAACTTCTTAGTTGTGTTAACAGCTGAACTGATTTTCTTGGGTTCCTATTTCTTACCCTTGGCTTGACCTTTCTTATTCTTGGAAGGGACTTGATAGCTTGTGCTTGGGCTAGAATCAACAAAAGAAGTTATCAAAGTCTCTCCCATTTTCTTTTGTTTTACTGGTTGATATCCAATTCCATCTTTGCAACAAAGATGTTTGACCCCAAAATTGTATCAAAATTCTGTTTCCCTTAACGAACCTTTTAAATCTACAGATTTTACTTTTAGATCTTTTTCACCCTGTTCCAACTTTTTCTTAGTTTCTTGATGTTCATTTTGAAGACGTTCAAGAGAGTTGGTTAGACTTTCCTTTTCTTTTTACTTTCTTGCAGTTTTTTTTTCAAGCAATCCATTTCCTCACAGTGAGCTTCCTCATCAATTTTCATCATTTCAATTTCTTTAGTTAAGACACAACTTGTTCATCATGTGTGTGTTATGAACAAAAGAATTGATTTTTATTTTTCAATGCCTTGTTTTCAGATTTAAATTCACAGAATTTTTCAAACAGGACAGTGTATGGTTCTTCCCATTCATCAACAGTATAAGTTTCGAAGGAATAGTTTACCTCATTAGAGTCGTCGCTTCTAGCCATTAGACACTGAATTTCTTCATCTCCAGAGGCTTCTGTGCGTCCTCGTCTTCATCTTCATCACTCCAAGTTGCCAACATTGCCTTGGCTTTCTTGAAGGTGAATTTCTCTTTCTTCAACTTTTTCTTGAGTTCGGGGCATTCTCCTCTCATATGCCCTTGTTTCTTGCACTCATAGCATATAATTTCAGATTTTTGTTAGACTCTAATTTATTTGAAAAATCTTTCTTTTGGAAGGATTTGGAATTACCTGAGCCTTTCCTTTTGAATTTGAGGTTTCATCATTTTCACTATCTCTAGACGTTTCAGGTTCATCACTTTCCTGTTGAAATCCTTTTTGGATCTAGAGGAACTTTTACTTGAAGCTTTTAAGGCAATTGACCTTTTTGGGTTTTCTTCAGTTTCTTTCCTTTTCACATTTATTTCATATGTCATCAGGGAGCCAATAGTTCATCCAATTTCATCTTTGAGAGATCTTTTGAATCCTCAATGACAGTGGCCTTAGTGTTCCATGAGGATGGAAGAGACCGAAGTATCTTCCTCACTAAGTCACTTTCTGAGTATTTTTCTTAAGACCTTTCAATCCATTTATTATTACATGAATCTAGCAAACATATCTGAGATAGTTTCATCATTATTCATCTTAAACATTTCATACTCAGAAACTAGCATGCTTGCTTTGGTTTCCCTTACCTCGGACGTACCTTCGTAGATAAGTTCAAGTTTGTCCCACATCTCTTTCGCTGAAGTGCATGTGGAGACTCTTGAGTATTCTTTGGGATGAACAGCGCACTGCATCATGTTCAGGGCACTCCAGTTGAGAGTTCCCTTTGCAATCTGGTCCTTCGTCCAGGTATCTTCATCCTCGGGAAGGGTGTATGCTCCTTTGCTGACAATTTTCCATAGCTCGAATTTTTGAGCTCTCAGAAACACCTGCATGCGATTTTTCCAATAAGGATAGTCAGTGCCATCAAAGAAGGGTGGCCTGGTCACAGAGTGTCCCTCGGGCAATAACCCCTTGTTAGATTCCATAAGACCGAGAATCTCCTGATCGCGAGATCAAGCTATAAAAGTAGTAAATCGGAGAAACCTCGCTCTGATACCAATTGAAAGATGTGCGGAATTATCCAATATGGTAATCTAGAAGGGGGGGGGGGGGGTTGAATAGATTACTATCTATTAGATATACTATGACTGCTTTTGATGGAAACACAGACTTTTGATATTTCAAACAGAGTTTAAATCAAACTAAGATGTGTGTTATTGTAAGTAGATAGAGTAGCAATTTATCTAGCGTGTGAAAGATCAATGTGCCTACCAAACATCTAGCGTGAAACGTTCAAACCACAGACACGATGATTTAAGGTGGTTCGGAGTACACAACTTGTGTATCCTACGTCCACCGTCCACACACACATGCAGAAAGACTGCTTATCAGCAAGTTCACTCGCTAAGCACACACACACTCACGTCGTCTGATGTAAACCACAATCAGAACAACATGACAAACGTGAATCAAGCACAAGGACACTTGACTCAACAACACACACACGAGATATGGAAAACACAGATAAAGAAGAGTTCAGAGTTGAGATTTCAAATCCTGATGTGGAACTCTTCATATGATCGTCCCGATGTGCTTCAAGCTTCGTCTTGACAGGTATCAGTTGATGGAGAAGCTTGAGAGATGGACAATCTGGCTTCAATCCCGTTCGGAGGATGTCTCTTTGGTTGCCTGGATGGACGGTTGAAGCAGAGCAGTAGAAAGATATTGTCTCTTGAGACTTTGCTAGGGTTTTGTGTGGTGGCTACTTCTGTACGAAAATAACTCCAAAGAGTCCTTTTATATGGGTGTTTAAGTATGGAGAGTCGTGACAATTGGAAACACCCAATTCGGAAACGTATGGAGATCTCATATTGAGATTTTCTCTCTTCGTCTGTCGACAGCAAGAAATGCATATGTCGACAGATGTAGACAGACTTGCAAAAGGCAGAAGGCTGTGCTTTCCGGGAGACAGTTCCTATGTGGATCTGTCGACAGGCGACTTGAGTCTGTCGACAGGTACACCTTTGCCAAGAGCGTGTTGGTTCTATCTGTGCTGATCTGTCGACAGGCATCAGTTTGGCTGTCGACAGGTACATCTTTGCCAGTACCCTATTAGATCTTTCTATGCAGGGCTGTCGACAGGCATCTTGGGGCTGTCGACATGTACTTGTTTTTAGTGCTTTCTTGATCTTTTTGATCTTGTTTTGGAACATTGTCTTGCACGCAATCTCTCCTACATTAAAGAACATGATTAGTGAGACAGTATGAGCATATAATGATTAATGAAAAACATGTTTTTACTTGATTAGCACTTCTTGAGTTTGTCAACTTTAGCATGATTCACACAATCACATCATATCAATTTGGTTGTCCATAAATTCCTCATCATCAAAAACGAACATATCAAATGTAAACCCAACAAGTAGCAGTTTGTGGCTATTCAATAGAAGGATTTGTTGGAGATTGCAATATTAAAAAGATTGTTAATAACATTTAGCAGATATGTGTTGCCCAAGCTATGGAGACCTAGAGGGGTGAATAGGTCTTAATCGTGATATTAAAATATATTTGTTTTTTTAATATTAGCTTTATCAAGCTTTAATGTAATGCTTAGGATGAGTTTGAGTAAGGACTAATAATTAAATGCAAGGGTCAGAAAGATAAACTAGTATGCAGTGATCATATAGACAAACACACACTGCACGGCTATTTATCCTGGTTCGGAGTTGATCAAGCTCAACTCCTACGCCCAATCCTCAAAGTGAACACCCTTGATATATCCACTCTCTTGGAAAAGATATCATCACTAGATACAAACCCCAAGTTGATCCTCAATACATGCTGAGCACCTCATTTCTTCACCCTTTACCAGATGGAATTACAGCCTGGCCACAGAACTTCACCAGAGTGGAACAATCTACCTGGACACAGGCCTTCACCAGGCACAGGTGGAATAACTCTTTAACAAGAGTAAAGAGTGCTTGAAGGAATGTCTACAATTTAGACAGAAATGGCATAGATGAAAGCGCAGTAAAGAAGCCCTTAGAAGGAATGTTGCTTGTAGCAAGATGATGATGAGCTTTTGAATGCTTAGCGAGGAAGCTCTTGAATGCGTAAGAGCTGAGGAGCAGTAGCTTCTCTCCTACTATGAGAGTGACCCTCTTCAATGAGAAATCCGATGAAGTGTGCAGAAGAGATGGATGCCTTTGAACGCTAGAGCTTCAAAACTTTTGGCGCTCACCGAAACATGATTTTCTCAGAGTATATTTTTCTGTGCTCTTCTTTTCTGATAATTCTTTTACGCTCTATGTTTTCTTTTATAATCTATGGCACTGGGTTCTATACACGTAACCCATCTTCTATCTATTATCTCCCATGTAGATGTACGTTAGATACAAAAGAGGAGAGGTAGCTGTTGAGTCTTCTCATGATTCGCAAATGGAAATGTGCAGAAGACACTTTTTTGGTCCATGCTTTCCTATTTTGTGTAAAACCTCATACAGTTTGTAGCGCACATTAAATGGACATGCAAATAGAAGATCTTATCTAGACAGACCAATCATCATGTCCGATTTTCTTCATGTGAATAAACAGTAAACAAGTCTTCTTTACGTTCAGATGCTTGACACGTGTAAAGTACCTCTTTGCAATTGGAATAAACAATAGACATGTGATATCTTTTTGTTGACAATTGCTATAGTCAAATCAAACCTTCTAGACGAACAGACGTTGAATGCCATATTTGTGATATGAGCTTGCTTTTACCAAAAATGAATATTTATTGACATACAATTGATTATTTTTAACCATTTTTGTATGAACATAGAATAACCGATTATTTTGATCATAACTAGGAAGTAATTGATAATCTGTCTAGCAGATTAACCGGTTATTTATAACCTATTGATGAGATACCGATTATGTTTTTGTTCATCATGAATCATAGATATATATTCCAATAAGCAAACATTAATTATGATAAATCTAAATGAGCATTAATTTTGTTAATCATTTTTTAGTTTGGTTAATCATCAAAACATAAGAAGGGGTGTGCAACAATTTCCCCCTTTTGGTGATTTGACAAAATAATGAGTTCATTTAGTTCATCATATGATTATATGAAAACTAAGGTTTTTATGAGTGTGATCATTCAAGGCATATATGACGAACAATAGAAATGATCAACATACTATGAGGAACAATAGTTCACAAGAGTATATCTCCCCCTTTTCGTCAAGATGGCCAAAAAAATGGTCCACTTAAATAACTGAAAGCATATAAGAAATTAAACCATCTGTCATCAGAGCAATAAAAGAAAAGAAGTAGGAATGTATGGAAAAGAGTAGTGAAAATATACAAAACAAGTGATTATTTGCCGGGTACTTAGTCAATCAGATAAGGTGACAGAGACGGATCAGCTTCTGGATCATCTTTGGAGGGAGGAGGTAGATTGGGAATGTGAGAGGAGATAAGTTGGGTTTTGAGCTTCACAAGATCAGAGGAGTGGAACTAATGATATGACAACTGAGGAAGATGATTTGAAGTCTGCTTGATCTTTAGGGAGTTGTCAAATTCCACCACTAGATTTGATCCTAACTCACATGGCTAAAGATTGAGCTTGGCAAATGTTAAAAGCTGATTATAAGAGATGCTTGCTCCTAACTGATTTTCTTGAATGGCTACATTCAAATTCTTTAGCACATCATACCACTTATGCCATACTTCACTCATTCGATCAAAATTGCCCAAATATCTGGCATACAAATAGCATTTTAGTGGATAAATAGTGGTAGTAGCTCCTGATGAGGCTAGTTGTTGCAAATAACCAATAGAGGGTCTTAAAGAATTATCCCCACTGGGCTTCAGTGTATCTCTCTAACTGAGCAAGATAGTGTCTAATTTTCAGATTGTCAATTTTCCCTCTCTTATGCCATAGCAACAAGAAATCCAAGAGGGTGATTACACTGCCTTTTTCTGAAAGTTCCTTTGCTTTGAATTGAGCATACTAGCGTAGTAAGGCTCGACCTTCTAATCCATCAGCACCCATGAGACAGGCAATAGATGGAAAGAGATCAATGTATTTGATCCTCTTACCCTTGGATGCAAGGAATCCTGATATTCGATGAAGGTTAGTTGTCATGTCTTTTCTTGTGATCTTCAACTGTTGAATTCCATAAACTTCAAAATCCTGTTGACACACAGGTCAACATCATGTTGCATTGCCTTGTTGTGCTTCCAGAGTAACCAGGTGCTAAAAGAAGCATCATGATGTTCATTATTTTTGACATACCCATGTAGGCTAGATACTTAGCTACTAGTCTTGGATGCTTATCAGCCCATTCAGATTTAGACAAGGAGCATGATATTTCCTTCGCTTTATTCATTGTGTAATGAGATAATACTCCCTCTTCCATAAACATCTTAATCAACCCCTCAAATGAGTATAGAGGCAAATTCTAGAATTTTAGCCTCATATTTAGTTCCATCATTTGCCTATAACAAGCTTTGTGTTGTTTGATCAACATAAAAGCATCTCTCAACAGAGGATATCCTCATGAGTGTCAGACTCAGAAGGTAGAATGTCAGACGCATTCTATTCATGCTGCTTGTAGAACTTGTAATCTGCCATAAGATGGTCTCATATACCTCTTCATCAATCTTGATGTCAAAGTCAATTTCTTCATTTGCTGGTGCCTTAGATGTGGAGGACCAACATGTGTTTCATCAAAAGATGTTGTAGCTAATGGCTGAAAAGGTGTCTGATCAAAGGTGGGCTGATCAGAGATTTCATTAACTATTGGAATCTACTGAGTGGAGGCAGATGCCTCTTCATCTGAACAGGCAAAACTAACTAGTTCTGCTAATCTTGAGAAGGGAGATGGTACAACCTCAACGTGTGGAGGTGAGGTGGCCATAGGAGAGGACTCATCAACCAACATGTTGGGCACTGCTCCTTTATAAGTCACTACATCATCTTCATTTCTTGGGCTGAGCATCCTCAATAACTTCTTCCATTGTCATAACATCACCTAAGAGCATATTTGATGTTGCCCTTTCAATCTCAGGTTGTTGCTCCTGTGTCATCATATGTTCTATGGGTTGAACTTGATCTTCTGCTACTTGTTTTGCCATTGACACATATGCATTAATGTCCTAAACCTCTTCTGGAATATCCTGATTCTGTCTGCTTGAAGGTTCTTCCTCTGCGGCTTGCTGATCTTCAGAGCTTGTTGATGCTGGTTCAGATGAATCTGGAAGTCTGTAAAAACACTTTAAGCAATCTTCTTTGAGCTATAAGAGACTGTCATACTTCACGCCTGAAAGATTTCAACTCAACTTTCATTTCATCTACTGATGTGACTAGATGATCCATTCTGGAGGAAACATATGATAACTCCCCCTTAGTGTGAGAGGGTCTTCTCACTATCTTCTTCCTCACTGCTTGGAATAGCCACTGCCTTTCTTTTCCTTGATTTTGAGGGAGTGGGAGTGTGCTTCTCCCTGATCCATGTTCCATTTTCAAAAATAAAGCCATTGCGGCTCAGACTGTCGGACGTAAGCATACTGAAGGATTCTTACTTTCACTAGTTATGTCAATTCGTTCCTCTATCAAGATATGGATTATGAGGTTCCCATATAGAAACCAAACTCCACAATTAGATACATGCTTCATCCTTCCACCTATATGGGCAAAGATCTTCAACAAGAATTTTCCCATCTGAATTTTCTAATTGATACAATCCCAAACATTACTAGGGCATCTTTGTTGGATACTGTAGAATGACTTCTCCCTCACGGAGTAAGCACTACACAACAGAGTTTGTGAAGTAGATGATGCAGTGCACTTAGTTGTGTCATTCCAATGATTTTTGCCCATGGGCTCTTTTGCTTAGTCAACTTTTCAAAGATATCTTTCTGTGGGACTTTGGAACTGGGAGAGATTCTGGTGGATGAGCATTTGAAATAACTGATTAGAGACTCCTCAGATAACTCGATTTTCTAACCCTTCACAAGAGTAAACATGTTTTCATGCTTGGGTGCCTCTAGATTGAAATAAAATTCCTTTACCAACTATGGATATACACTTTTCTTCACTTAAAAAAACACCTCGTAGTCCTATTGTTCTGATTATCTTGCTGATATCAAGACCCTTCTACTTAAGTTCTCAAAGTCCACAACTTTACATGGAGAAACAATACACTTGATGTCGTCTAGGAAGGCGACGGAGGGTTTCGGTGCCATGGTTGTCTTGAGGGAAAAATAATAGATAACTGTAGAATGAAATATAACTGATTAGTTTACAAAAACATATGATATTTTGAAAGACGGATTGATGAGGAATCAAACTTACTTGAAGTGAGAAACAAAATGCTCAAACGCTGAAGAGAAATATGCGTCGTAAGGAATGATGTTTTGCTCGTAGATAGAGAGAGAGAGAGTCGGTGCAGAAGAAAGTGGGAGGAGAGAGAAGAGATGAAAAGGTATCTTTAAATGAGTAGGGAAACCGCCGAATTTCAAGTGGTGTGAGAGTAAGTCTCACAGATTGCAACATGTGGCAAGAGGTCCAGAGAAGGTGCGGTGCGGATTGCCTCTTTCCAAAAGTAGTTGTCAATTCCGTACGAGAAGTTAAAGCATGCTTGAGTGCAGATTGGAATATCTTGGAATAGCCGGTTATTTAAGAAATAATCACTTATTTCCTAATAAAATAAATTAGCAAATTATTCTGATCATGGAATTAATTGATTATTTTCATTTGAGGTCAAGCATTAATCGATTATTTCCTCAAGGGTTCTGAAATTAACTGATTACTCTTAGAAATCTAAGGAGAGATAGATATTCAGACTATTTACACTCATATATTCCACTTAATCATATTCCATAATTGATGAATACATATGATTTTGACTAATAGTACTTCAAGGGTTGCACATACCCAATTCCCATCGAATCATAGAGAAACGATCCTCAAGCAGTGCGTTAGTGAAGATATCAACCAATTGATGTATAGTGTCTACAAAACTTAAAGAGATGTCTCCTAAAGCAACATGGTCTCTTATGAAGTGATGATGTACCTCAATGTGTTTAGTCCTCGAGTGTTGTATAGGATTTTTTGTCAAATTAATCGCACTAGTATTGTCACATAACATTGGAATATTATTTACTTTGATTCCAAAATATTCCAACTGGTGCTTTATCTAGAGAAGTTATGTACAACAGCTTCCTGCTACTACATACTCTACTTCAATAGTGGATAAGGCTACCGAATTCTGCTTCCTTGAAGACCATGAAATTGTGCATCCTGCAAAGATTAGATAAGTGTCGTTGGTGCTTTTTCTACTAATTTTACAGCCAGCATAGTTAGCGTCTAAATAACCTATTAATTCTAGAAAAACTCTTAGGAAACCATAGTCCTAGATCGAAAGTTCCAACAATATATCTGAATATTCTTTTGATACGTGTCGGTGGGATTCTTTGGGGTTAGCTTGGAAACGAGCACAAAGACAAACACTAAAAGGAATGTTTGGTCTACTTGCTGTTAAATACAGAGAGATCTTATCATACCTCTGCAAATTTTCTGATCTATAATCTTACCATTTTCATCAGCATGCAATTTTATTGAAGTGCTCATGGAGTTGGCATGGTTTTGGTGTTGTATTTGCTTTGGTTTATATGGATTCCATCTTCATGTTGCTTGATTTGGAATCCGAGGAATTAGTTTAGTTCCCCTATCATACTCATTTCAAATTCTACCTACTTAAGCTTCTCAAATTTCTTGCATAAAGTTTCCTCAGTGGCACCAAGGATTATGTCGTCGACATAAATTTGAACTATCAAAAAATTATGTTATGATGCTTAATGAATAGAGTGCTATTGGCTTTTCTACGTTTGAAATCATGATTTATCAAAAAACTACTCAATCTTTCATACCAGGCTCGGGGAGCTTGTTTGAGTCCATACAAGGCTTTATGTAGCAAGTAAACATGATTTGGAAAACTAGAGTCTTCAAAACCTTCGGGTTGTTCAACATAAACTTGTTCTTTAATAAAACCGTTCAGGAAAGCACTTTTGACATTCATCTGAAATAGCTTAAAGTTTAAAGCACAAGCGATGGCAATCAAAATTCTAATTGCTTCTAGTCTTGTGACAGGAGCATGGGTTTCATCAAAGTCTATGTCTTCTTCCTGTGAATAGCCTTTAGCAACCAGACGTGCCTTGTTTCTAGTTATGTTCCCTAATTCATTCATTTTATTTCTGACACCCATTTGGTGCCAATGATTGGATGGTCATTGGGTCTAGAGACAAGTTCCCACACTTGGTTCCTATGAAACAGGGAAGTTCCTCTTGCATGGCCATTATCCATTGTTCATCTTTTAAGGCATCACTGACTGATTTCGGTTCAAACTGTGAAACTAGAGCTAAATAGTCAGAATAAATGATCTTACTCCTTGTGAGAACTTTGCCAAGAGGATCACCAATAACATTTTCTTTGGGATGATTTTTGGTAAACCTCATTTCCTTTGGTAGGTCTTGATCTGGCTGATTAGTTATCTGAAGATTCTCTATGGGAAGCTCTTCTTTCTTGTCATTATCAAATCCTTCTTTGCATAACTCATCTGCAAAATCTTCTTCACAAGAGATTTTTTCCTTTCCTAGTGGGTTAGTTTCATTTAATACAATATGATTGTTTCTTCTACAAGTAAAGTTCTTTTATTAAAGACTTGATAACCTTTGGGTTTAGAGACATACCGAGAAGTATACCTTCAACACTTTTTGGATCTAGCTTGCCTAGATCATCCTTGTCGTTGTTGAGTATGAAGTATTTGCATCCGAATGGCCTCAAGTGACTAATATTTGGTTTCTTGCTCCTATAGAGTTCATATGGTGTTTTCTTCAAAGTTGGTCTGATCATGGCACGATTTATGATATAGCATGTTTTATTTATGGCCTGAGCCCAGAAGTATCTTGGAAAGGAATATTCATCAACCATTGTTCTGGCCATGTCCATGAGAGTGCACTTTTCCTTTCAGCTACACAATTTTGATGTGGTGTCCTGGGTGCAGAGAAGTTGTGCTCATATCCCTTTTTGTTGCAGAAATCTTAAAATTCATGGTTTGAAATTCTCCACCATGATCACTCCTAATGCTGACAGTCTTGAATTCTCCACTTCTTTGAACCTTTTTACTGAAGTTTATAAAGGATTCAAAGGTTTCTGATTTGTTCTCAAGAAATTGAACCCATGTAAACCTTGAATAGTCATCAACAATAATGTAGCCATAATTTTTACGACCAAGACTTGTATTCCTCATTGGAACAAATAGGTCCATATGGAGTAGTTCTAGTGGTTGTTGTGTTGTTACCATATTTTTGCTTTGAAAGCTACTCTTTACTTGCTTCCCTTAATACACAGACTACAAATTTATTTGCTTCTAAATTTTAGCTTAGGAAGCCCTTCTACCAGTTGATATTTCAGTAGCTTCTGAATGATTCCTTGACTTGCATGTCCAAGTCTTCTAAGCCACATATCTACATCTTTTTTTAACTCATAGGCATACATCTTGATGCTTCAACTCATCCAGATCAATCACATAGATATTTTTCCCTCTCTTTGTAGTAAACATTACTTCCTTTGAACAAGGATAAGTAATGATGCATCAGTCAGTCTTGAATTTTATATCGTGGCCTTTGTCGCATAACTAACTTATACATATCAAGTTGTGCTTCAGTTCTTCTACATAGGGAACTTTCTCAATTAGACCAATTCCATTGATTCCAACTGATCCAATTCATCCTACCTTTCCTTTGTCATTATCGCCATAAGTTATTGTACCACTTTCTTTAACTAATAGGGAGATAAATGCTTGACGGTCATGTTCCTGGAGCACCCACTATGTAGATACCATTTGGTTCTCGTTGCTCTAGCACCAACCTGCAAGAGATTACTTGAGATTTTTAGGTACCCAATCTTTCTTGGGTCCTTCATGGTTATTGTTATCATCATTATGTATGTTTTCTAAATATCCATTTGTTAAATATTTTAGGACAATTCCATTTGTTATGTCCAAGTTTTCCACAGTTTTGATAGTGGTCATTTTCATTGGTTTGTACTTTGACAAATTTTAGAGTTGGATAGATGTAATGACCCGACCTCCCGGACCCCCGCCAGGGACCTCGAAGTTCACGCTACCACCCACAGATCCGAAGACCTAGAAGGGTTAGAAGAATAGTCTTATGAGATATGTACTGAATTTAAATAACTATAACAAGATATAAAGTTGTACAACACATGCCAAATAAAAGCACAGGTACAAAAATAAAGGTGCAGTCCTTAAGGGCATACCCCAAGAACTTGCAAAGCACAACTCTCAACTCACTCAGGTATAAGAGCTCACAACACTCGCTCTCACTACTGTTGATAGCACACTGCGCCACAACCGTCTCCGCAAACAGTCCGACACTGAGCTCCCACATCGACGAGCCCCTAGCTGAAGAGAATAGGGGGTGAGCCTTGAAAACAAGGCCCAGTAGGGATTACCAGCCTCTCACCGGCCAGAGCAGCAAGAACTTTGAAAACAGGAAACTACACTTGAAAGTAGTAAAGAGAGGAATACATAAAATATGATACTTTGAAGCAGCAGAAAGAGAATAATGCCACGACCAACAACTGAGGTCGGGTAACACACGACTCCCCCAGGAACCAACTGAGTCAAGCACAATACAAAAACAAGCCTCGACACGCCCGCCGAGATAGGGGTCTCACGAAGACAATGGAGGAACCACATGAGAAGGACGTCTCACCACAAGCATGGCCACCTTAGACCTCCACAAGGTCGAGGGCCCACAAGTAGAACCACCCCGGACCCCGGACACACCATGAGGTCGGGAACCCACCACGCCGGTGCCACTACTAACTGGCACCAAGGAACGGGACTACGGAACAACGGTTGGGGCCGGCACAAGGCACACCAAGAGAACACGCAATGCGGAAACCACTAGAAGCACGGGCCAACAAAGCCAGACTAACAATGCCCACAGAAGCTAGACACGGCCAGGCTACAACCACCATGTAGGCTAGGGCAATGAGTCGCACTTGCAAACACTGTGAGGAAATGCCCTCACAACAACAGCAACCAAGCCACCACTCCTGGCAGCTAAGAGGAGAACACACTGGCCACTCCCTCTGCTCGCCAGTTGGCTCCTTCCTCTAACCTGCCCGGAAGAGCGAGATAGAACCGCCAAAGAACAACACAAGAACGCACTGACCACCGTAGCCTGACCAAGTTGTGGCCCCACGCCTAGCACCACTACGTGGCTCCAGAACCAACTCAGAGAGAGGCAGTGAGAAAAAGGACTGTCTGGGCCACACCGGGAAGAAAACACCTCGACAACCTCGGAATCCCACCCTAGGCAAGAGAGCTCTAGAAATGACTTAGCACCGCTGTCCAAACCTCATTTTTCCCTCTGCTACCAGAGTCTGCCAACTAGGCCATAGACTCGAGCACGCCCGAAGCCCGGACACCTCCCTCAACAGGCCTACGAAGATGGGGGTCCCAAGAAATAGAGACAAACTCTAAACAGGACAAGCCCTAAAGTGCCAAGCATCGGGCGAATAGGCAGGGCAAACACAACAAAAACCACGCCGAACCGTTGGCTTGTAACCCACATTAAGCCCAGCAAGCACGAGGCACGCACAGACCCTTGAGAGGGCCATCGGCCAATCAAGTCATGAACGAGCAAGCCAGAACCTCAGAATACCATCAGTCAGTATAGAAAGTCCGTCGCTCTGCTAATAATCGATGGACCATCGATCAATCAATTATTAGACCGACGCGATCCTCCTGGAACTGCCACCAGGACATGGCCACGAACTTGTCACCTTCAGTCACAGAACGCAGCGAGGTAACCTTCCGCGTTCCCCACCTGAATGTCCTAAGGGGCCCTGGGGCACACACCGACACCCCAACCAAAAACACGGAAACCCCCGAGGCAACACATGCACTATTGCGTCCTCCTCGATCGTCGCGATACTATCGCGACGGGAAGAGGCACCACGACAACTCTATCGTGATAGGGAAATGCGTAACGACAACAACTGTATCGCGACGGGAAAATGCGTTGCGACAGCATTCCTATCGCGATGGGGAAACGCATCGCGACATGATGGCATCTGACTGGGCGAACGCCTCCTCTGGTGTCACGACACGCACCGCGGTCGCGACACCAGAAGGAAGGCAGACCCACGGGATGCTCCATCCGGGGCCACCCACGAGCCACAAACACACCACACGGGGAAGGGGAGTATGGATAAACTATTTAAACTATCTAGAAATCACGAGTGGCTCCCATCCGCCTGGATCGAGAAGGGTACAAGCAATCCCTACCTTTCAAGAAGACACGAACCCATTGGGGGCCCTTCATGTCGGAATGGCCACCTCCTCCTTGCTCCATGCAAGCTCCACGACACCGGGAACATGAACATGGCCCTCCTCCTCGCCTGAATGACACAAGAGCAGAGAGGGAGGTGGATCTCCCACTGGAGGGGAGGAAAGGGGAAGAAGAAGAGGAACTATATATCTCAAGATGTTTTATATTTTCTTCATTTTTAGGTGGAATGTACCCTATTCCCCTTTTCTTATGATTACGAGTTTGATTTCCTAAAACCATTCTTAAGTTCTTTCTTCCTGTTGAAAACATATTGATAGTGTATTTTAATCGATTATTTTCTAAGATTAATCAATTAATTTCACTGTTATTATTTAATTCTTCTCTTTTAGTTTCAGATGACTCTCCAACTTCTCTCAAAGTTACAGGTTTATTAGATTCTAGTATTTTAGTGAGTTTTAGCTAATTATATTCTGCTCTCAATTTATCAGCCTCTGCCCAACTACATTCTTCTGCCATGTCTTCTACTTTCTTGATTAATCGATTATTTTCCATTCTTAACTTTCTTACTTCTTCATTAATTGATTATTTTTGTCAAGAGTTTGTGTGTGTTCAACTTTTAAGTCTTTTAGTTCATTGTAGGTTTTCTTGTGATTTTCAAATAGTTGCTTGAATGCATCTTCTAGGGTATAATCATCATCATTTTCTGCAAATGATCATAGGAGGAGTCCGATAATACCTGATCATAGTCTGCAATCATGGCCAGGTTTGCCTTGTCTCCTTCTCCTTCCTCTGATTATGAGCAAGATGGTTACTGTACGACCCTCCATATACCGGTACGGTTATACCAACCCACGTCGATATAGAGAGCATCGTTATAGTGGGACATTTACCACCACATTCATTGGCTGGAACGTACACAAATATAACATATAACAGCGGAATAGAAAGAACTGAATATAAACATTTTATTCCATCATCCACATTTATCGACAGTCTATATAGTACAAGAAGAACTAAAGTTCTCATAACTAAAATTTAAATCAAATACATTGTCCACAACTTAATAACATGCCATCCTATATTACATACTTATGAAAAAGGAAATACAATAATGCAATCTCCACGAAGGTGCTACTCCTCACGCTTGGAGTCACTCCTAACAGTCTCCTCCAAGGAAGTAGAAATATCTGCACTTGTATGCCGAAGCAAAAGTGAGTCTAAAAGACTCAGCAAGTAATTTCCATTCACATTAAACATACATGCACCACATGGATACTTTTACATTTAAACAAAATAAATACATGTAACATGGATTAAACAATCTTTAAAGAAAACATAAACATGATACTACAACAATTTATAATACATGGTGCATGGTTTATGTTCATTTTACAATAAGGAAACCTATCACATGCTTTCTACACATTCTTTAACATGTTAACTCAAGGCATAATTTTCTATTCATGCTATGATATAAAAGCAGGTAAGCACGGGTTGTACACATAACGGAAAAGATAATCCTAGCATGAACTCTATGAGCATTCTCACATACATGGCATACTTTTATACACATATAGCTTGCTGTTTTACATGAATTTAGCATATTCATAAAAAATTCACATGCTCTCATGTTACTTTCACATATTCACAAGATCACTTACACATTTTACACATTCACATTTCACATACTCATACTCATATTTTTCTCATTTAAATGCCGTGACACAAAGTCCAAACCACCTCTAGAAGGACACACACTTATCTCATCACACACATATCTATCACCTAGGCAATATAGTGATAGACCTTAGTTACTGCGCAGAACTGGGAGAAGCACTCTCCACCCTAACCAGTGTACTTGTCCACCTCCAGGATTTAATCCCAATGCCCATGGGATCTCATACTCATATGAACCTTCCCGTAGGGACTTTACTACGGTAACAGTTCCTCAGCCCTCTAAGGTAGCAGTGTCACCCATGGCACATTTAAACATTTCCATTTTTAACACACACTATTTGCACACCGTTTAACATACTAATTTCATTTTCACATACGTGTATATGGTTCAGATTTCCTAACATGGTACTACTGGTTACAATGTTAAACAGTTACAATTTTATTCTAATCATGTTGCAATTATCAAATTTATCACTAATTACACTAAACATGCTTTAACTAGCTATTTCAACATATAATATCTAATCAGTACCTACTGTTGTCCAATTCACATGACAATTTAACCACAGACCGTTTACAGATCAAACATTATGCATACCAATTTTCATATTTTTCAGAGTCATACACAATTTATGATAATTTAAAAATACATTCTGCCTATTTTATGAAGTCATCAATTAAGCATGGTACACAGTGCCATATACATATTTATTTGTTCTAAAATCCTTGACCAATAGTTGTGATATACATGCAATTTCTGAGAATTTATTTACATCATACATTTATTAGAGATTTAAAACGATAATGCATGCTCATTGATTTACAATTTAGAAAATGTAACTAATTACACAGATATTAGAAATTTCCAAACTCTCATGGCATGAACTGATACCCATAATCATTGTACAAAATTCTCTAACATCCAAATTCCCAATAGATCACACAATGAGTAACTTTCAATGTTGGAAAACCTGTCTGACATACATTCAGAAATTTTAATAAAATAAATATTCAACGAAAATTCCACAAAATTTCACAACATCATCCACTCGAAGTATTACATAGCATATAAAATTTACAGTATATCCTCATGCGTAAAAATCCGAAAAATAAATTATAAAGGGGCAAACAACACACTATTCTTGCCTGAAGAACTCAGCGGCAAGGGTGTGGCCGCTTACCTGGTTGACGGCAAAATAGGTGGCCACTAACCTCGGATCTTAAAGGCATCAAAGATTGCCGTTAAGTTCTGTCTGTGCAGAACACAGACTGAACATCAAATCCGATAGAAAGGGGGGTTCCAGGACTCGATTAAAAATCCTAAAATTTTGCCTAAGACCTACTAGACACATGCATGAGTAGTGTGGAGGGTTACTTGCATTCAGAGAAATCCAAAATCAAAGATTTAGTCGTAGAAGCTCTCCTCGGCTTGAGCCAAAGAGTCCCCAAATCTCCTCCAATCCGACTTATGTGTTGATCCTTGAAGCACACCGGGGTCGGGGAAGTCTTCCTTGATGCTTAGACTCCCTCCCAGTCGAAGAAGAACGTCGGAAGAAGTCTCCAATCGCCAGATCCACGAGTCCCAGTTCAGGTTTCGCTCAGAGAGTTAGGGTTTTTGACTCAAGAGCCAAAAGGGTCAGATCTGGCCGGAGATGGGTATTTTTATAGGGCCAAGGGTCGGATACGCGTTTAGTAGGCTAGTGACCATTGAGAATGTTTCCTAAACAAGAGGTGAGATTTTCACGGACGTTTCCGGATCTGATGATGCAACAGATCTGGGAGACTAACGTCAACATCACTCACTGCCGACAATATGGAGTTGGCGTCCATCGATGTGGCCGCTGACTCCATATTAACGTCAGCCTATATTGACGCCAACAGGTCGCTTGGCCAGAACTTAAAATACTCCTATATGCATTACTTAGGCACAATTACATGTACCACAAGCACAATATACATATATTATACAATGTATCCATTAGGAAATAAATATCATTCATGTAATGTAAATGAATAATATATATATATACAGAGTATACATATATATTTTTACAACACTACATCAAATAGTTTATTTATATGCACATACATATATCTACACACAAACATCCATTTCTCACACAATCAGACTCCTATATAAAGAGTAAATGTAACACCCCGAAATTTAGTGATTTAAAAATTTTAGAAATAAAGGGAATAAATTAAATAAACAGATTGGAGAGACTTCCACACCATGTAGTAATGACCCATTAACAAGATTGGGCCAATAGAGCACATTTGGCCCAAGGATATAAATAACTAGGACATGAAATTTCCCAGAAATTCGTGTATGTAATTATGCCATAATTGGAGAGGGCAAGTTAGGGTTAAAATAGGTAATTAGTCATGCAAGGTAAGCCAAAACCGGACCCAACTCTAAGAGGTGGTTTCCTAAACCTTTGCTACCTCTTTCGGGTGAGAGAATCTCAGATTTTGTGGAAAGTGGGAAACAGAACTCGTAGCCCCTTTCCTAGTCCCGTTAGGACTCTTAACTACACCCTAAAATTATAAGAACTCGTCCCTAAACTCTTGGGGAAGGTTTAGCAACAAGTTCGGGTCGAGAGTAGTAAGTTTGGAGCGCTGGGGAAGTGGAGAACGGCTGGGGAAAATCGTGGTCTTCCTCAACCTTGCTCTGCATCAACCCAGAAATCTGCAGAGAATCTTAGCATTCAAAGGTAGGTGGTTCTTGGGCCAAGATTAAAGAAAACCAACACCATCATGTAGTTCTCTGAGTCTAGGTACATTTGCACTTGGTTTGACTAGTTTTCATGGAGTATACATTGCGTATTCGCATTTTTCCCTAAGTTGCGCACAGTTAGAGCTTTTCCCGTTCTTCTTATATGCACGTGATTAAAGACCGAATTAGACTACACTTCCTTCATGAATGTTCTTCTACTTGTAGTCATGATCATCTTTTACATTTGACGTTTGTCCAAAACTCTTTCGTTAGAGAGTTATAATCATGGTAAAAGAGTCTCTTTATGATACTGCGATTTCGGGCTGCACATAGCTTTATGTTATTCACATGTTTTCTCAGGATTCGAGACCACTTTGATCAAACCTCCAACATAAAACTTCTTCTACTAGTTGTCCTAGTCATCTTTTGTGTTGAACATTTTGTCTAAATGTCATTCGTTAGAGAGTTATAAGAGGAGAAAGTGAATCGCTGCATGAGACGTGTTTTCTGGTTACACTGGAGTTATATGTTTTTTGTCTGTGAGGGCCACTAGTGTCGACACTACTTGACTAGTGTCGACACCACTGTCCCAAAAGCCTAGAAGGTGTTCTGGAAGGTCTCTAGTGTCGACACTACCTGATCTAGTGTCGACACACTGTCCCATTTTGACCCAGAAGTTCTGGAGCTGATCTAGTGTCGACACACTGTCCCATATTGGCCAGAAGGTTTTCTGAAAGCTATCTCTAGTGTTGACACTACCTGAACTATTGTAGACACCCATTTCTGACCTATAAGTCGAGCAAAATCCCTTGTCGTATCATTGACGCCCCACTTTGGCTCATCATCGTCAAGCTGGCTTTCTCCGATCATGACATCGTTTCCATTAGTTCATCGCCCTGGAGGACCCTTCCTGGTCAAATCAATCTCTATCACTATAAGCTCTCTGAGTATAAGATCCGATATTTCATCCCGAAGGTTGTGCATGGCTGATTGGACGCATTACATGCCAAGATGCAGAGAAGACCAGAAGGCGATAGGCCCTAGGTCGCCTTCCTAAACACGACAGCCCCTATGTCGCCATCATAATTCCGTATTTTAATCCACAGAAAATCACAAAATGACTCAAGTCAGCCTTCCATATGAGTAAGGCACATATCGGGCAGTCGCATTCAGAAGGCGACACCAGGCCGTCGCGTTCAGGGCCTTAAACAGGAAACCCAATCCGAAGTCAATTTGGACCCATGCTATTGATGGTAATTGCTTCATTTGAACGTCCAAATCAAGTCCAAATCCTATCAAATTCGGAGGAGACCTTCCTAACATGTTCCTTTCCGAGTTCCAATAACCCTTGCACAGCCATACTTGCCCAGAGTCGGACTCTTGCCCATTATTCCTCTCAGACCCGAGTTGGGAATAATCACCCATAAGTACCTCGTCTCTGCATCTTTTTATAGAGGCCAGATTCTTGAGTTCGCTGAGCAAGAGAGCTTCATCTTACACGAGAGAGTTCCCCCTCCAGAAGATCAGCAAGAGCCCTCCAGGGCGTTTTCCCATCGGCTACACAATTCCCTTCCCTTCTTCTCTTTATTTCTTTGATTTCATGCATGCATAGCTTTGTTTTCTTCTAGTTTAGCATTAGATCACGACACACACACCTATTCTTAACACCCACAGGGGTTAAAAGCCCAATCCTGTGAGTTCCCCCCATAATAGTCCATGATTCCATGCTTTTCATTGAATAGATCATCTACACACGAATTCTAATGGGTGTTTTGTTTATTTGAATCACTTTGGCAGGTGTTTAAAGGTCAGAGCAAGGTGAGGCTCTTGCCCCTCGGCCGGCTGAGGAGCAGGAAGACGAAGAACCCAAGTCTCCATCCACTGAAGAAGAAGGCGACGACCACTGTGTCGCGATCACGAAGGCGCCGAGGCCTACGTCGCGTTCACGTCAAAGCATCGCGACGCCCACTCTGTCACGTTATCAGGTATGCCTTCCTCTTCATCCTTCCTTTCCAAGGTAGTCAGCCCTCCGTCTGAATATCAAGAGGCGACTGCGTTGGTGGCGATCACGGTCAGTTCCTAATCCCTTCATATTCACAATTAATTTCAAAAGGGGATACAAATCCCGTGATTACACCTTTTGGCGATCACGGTGGGACCACTTATGCCCATCACGCTTGTTCTTCCTTTCCCTGCCGTCCCTATCATCTAACAGGTGTGTTGTGTGGTTAGTTTTCCCTTCTTCTTGGTTCTCTTCCTTTGAAGTTATCGGTGTTTTGCGGTTCTGGGTGAGAACGCGACAAGATCAACGTCGCGATCCAAATAGCGACTGAAGGCGGCGTCGCGATCAGGTCAGTACACAGTATCATCCTGTCTGTTTCTTTCTGTCTTCTGTGTGCTGTGAGGAAGACGACATATGCTAAGTCGCGATCAGGACGGCGACACCATCAGCGTCGCTACCAGGTACGCACTCTGCCCTTACGCCTTTTGCATTATTTAAAGATTTGTTGAGCCTGTAAGGAACGTGACGAGGTTTGCGTCGCGTTAAAGGAGGCGACAGGGTCCTTGTCGCGATCAGGTCAGTAGTCTGGTTTCTTTGTGTTTCCTTGCAAATTTGGGTTTGCTTTCACATACTCCATTCAGATATCATCATACCATGCTCTGTTCCATGCTCTTGAGAGATTGCCACTCTTGTATTTTATAGGGTTGTTTGACTTTTGTGCATAATTAGGACTTAATTGCCCTCTGTCCACTGCGAGAAGCAACGCGACAGGGTGATGTCGCTATCTTGGTAGCGACATCTGCCTTGTCGCCTTTCCTCTCTGAGAGCAGTTAGTCCTAATTCTTGTTTTGCTAGTACTAGGTAGAATTTTGCATGCACTCCGGTGCACATAGGATTTGCATACATCTTTCCATATTCGTAGCATAAGTTTCCTCCTCAGCGACGCTCGCTCTCTCGGCCACATATTCCTTGTGTCTGACTAGAGCACTCGCTCGAGGCCTCCTCCGTAAGTCCCCGCTGACCGTGGATTCCACACGGTCGCCGGGCTGGTTGTACCCGTCGCCACCTAGGATCGTCTAATTCATTTGGTAAGTTGAGAGAACCCTAGTCCTACTACCCGAAGTTGGAAGCCTTCTCCCCATTTAGGAAACCCTTACTCATTTGGAGGAACTTGCGAAAAGTCAAAATCACTAAAAGGCATTTCGAATCAATAAAAGTAACCATCATCATTGCCAACTGCTTGCTTTGGGTGAGACGTTTTTCTCTTTCCTTTTGTGTGCATAGGATTGCTTGTTTAGGAAACTAAGAGTCTGTCTAGGTTAGGTTGCCTCTCTCAAGTCTGGAAAGGCTTTCCCCATCTCTCTGCACCCACTTTCCAAATATGGAGTCTTTCTTGAACCCGATCTACCATAGTGAGAATCCAGACACTGCCCTCCATAATTCCCAGGACTACGAAGAGTCCCTCCCCCATGATCTCTTTGACGAGGTGACCCGGCCTTGGGTCGCTACCGTCCACACCTCTGAGGGTCTCCGTCGTGACGAGGGCAGCCCGTCTCGGAACACCCATCCTCCTCAGTCGGACGATCAAGCCGCTCAGCTCTTGCACCTAATTCCTCAGCTTGATCAGTCTCAAATCCAGACCCTCATGACGGCCCTCAAAGGAAAGGCTGCTTCCTCACCCTCACCCAGAGCGGGCGCGTCACGCCCCGCAGTAGCTACATCCGGCCCCCATGTCACCATGGGACGAGCCGACAACACCCCCATTCGACCGCGGACCATCCGGTTTACGCCATTTGAGTCTGAGCACTATATTCCCCGTGAGTCGAGGCCGTGTCCCCACCAGCAGCCATGTTACTCCCCTCATCGTCCTGAGCCATGCGCCAGGCCTACCTCTCGTGCCTCGTCCATATACGCTCAGCCATCCGCCGCACCGGACATGATGTCCGAGTGGGCGTCCATCAAGAAGGAGCTCCAAGAGCTCCGTAAGCAAGTCGACCCTAGGCAGCACCACGATGTGCATATGCCAATTTCAATGGCCTATGGGTCCCCTCTCCGTCCGAGCTGCCAAGTACCGCAAGTACAATGGCTCAGGCAATCCTTACACTCATATCAAGGACTTCATCTATGAGTCCGCTCCCTACCAGCATGACCGCCGTCTCATGGCATATCTCTTTCGCCGGTCGCTGGACGGGCATGCTCTTGATTGGTTCTACTCCCTGCTACCTGAGGACGCTGAGGACTTCGCTGTCGTGAAGGTCAAGTTCCTCGAACAATTCCAAGACAGGGTCGGGCCTGAATATTCCCTCACGGATCTCATAGCTGAAAAGATGAAGCCGGATGAGGATTTCTCAGCATACGCCGATAGGTGGAGGAAATGGCCACCAAGTTCCGGGTACCTTCCAGAGGGGGAGAAGGTGAAGATCATCATCGCCAACGCCACACCTGCCTACCGCAACATTTTGGCGATGAACGACATCTCCAATATGCATCAGCTCTACAGCCGGGCCCGGTTCATCCAGACCCAGCTCAAAGATTCTCCCATCCATTCCATGTTTGAACCCCAGAAGTCTCGTTTCCAAAGGAAGCCTCAGGGGCCTGTCACCGAAGGCGTCCAAGTGACGAGCAAGTAAGCGCGTTCAACCCTACCGGCCAGAGCCAAAACCGCCAATACAATGCCCAGGGTCAGAACCCTACCAATCCGCCACAAGGGCAGCAGCAGCGCCAATACAACCAAGTACCACCTCCTGATGGCTCTCAACCAAGCGTCCCATGGGTCCCTAAGAACTCACTACCCACCGTTATCGGAGACACTCTCCGACATATTCTGGCCCTGCTCTCCACAAAGCCATTAGGCTCCCTCTTGAGAGACCTCTGAACCCAAGTGTGGATCAAACCCGATACTGTGTCTTCCACAGGCAGCCTGGTCATACCATCGATCAGTGCTTCACATTCAAGGACTTGGTGTATGACTTGCATGAGCAGAACATGATAGATTGGACAGCCCTCCGGCAGGTGATCGGAGACATCAAGAAAGGCAGAGACAACACACAGCAAAGGCAGCAGCGCCAACCACCCCCTCAACAACAACAACAGCAGCAACACCAACAGCCACTGCAGGACCTCGGGATCGTCCACAACCCCTTACCTAACCATCCACCAGCTCCGAACCCACCACCACAACAACCTGCTCAGGTAAACCCCATCGTCCACCACCCTCCTCCGCAAGCAAACTGGATGTACGATGATGAATAGATTTCAGCAGATGATGGCCATTAACCAATATCCTGTCCAATCCCAAACAATACAACCAGCCTACACGGCTCCCCAGTCAGTCCCTTCTGTAGTTTCCATGGCCAACGCCGTCATACTGCCCGTCAGTTCAGCATCCGCACCAGCTGTTAGCTCACCCATCATCTTACCTTTCGCTCCACCTGTCTCCATCCCTCTACCCCCTATCATATCCATTCCCTCACCCATCATCCTGCCACCACCTGGGCCGGACCAACCCTCCGCCGCCACGTTATCCTCCGTGAGACAGCCACCTGCCAATCCGACCACCCTACGGAGCGGGCGAGTCTTTCGCCGCCCGTACCCACCTATCTCCACCACCACCACTTCCACAACCCCCAGCAGGTCCTGCAGCCACCACAGCAACAGCAAGCTCAGCAACAAGCACAAGATGAGGGGTTGATTGAGCCACTGCCTAGAACCCACTATGACATCCTCAAGCACCTGGACCACGTGCCAGCCAAGATCTCCATTCTGGAGTTGATAAAGAAGTCTAAAGAGCACCAGGAAGCCCTGAGAATTCCTGCAGAAGGTGGTTGTGAATGAAGACATGATGGCAGACAAGCTACCTAGTGCCCTGGCCATGGTGACTCGCGGGCCGGCAATTACATTTGCAGAAAGCGAATTAGCACCCCCAGAAGCCAGGAGGCCCCCTCTGTGTCACTTTAGTCATCAACCATATAGCTGGGAGCGGCACTGGTCGATACGGGGGCATCCATAAATGTCTGCCCGCTGAGTACGCTAAGAGCCTGTGACCTGTCAGAAAGTATGCTGAGGCCGATGCCCACCACCATTGCCGCTACGACAATTCCAGAAGATCCTGCCACGGCATGGTGACTGTGCAAGCCGAACTGGGACCCTCTCGCCGTCACAGTGGACTTCTACGTCCTAGATATCGATCCCATGTTCAAGGCTATTTTAGGGCGCCCATGGTTAGAGTCACTAGGAGCTGTGCCATCTACCGCGCACCAATGCCTGAAGTTCCCGTTCCAAGGAGAATCATCAAGGTCAAGAGCATAGCCACCACCCACTCCGTAGATGCCCTCCACGATACCCACCTCCCAGCTGTGTGGCCAGCCAATAAACCCATCGTCTCAGTGCTAGACATCAACTACCCCTGGAGCTACACGTTCCAGTCCCAGCGAGAGGTCAACCTAGCCCGGGTCAATGCGGTCAAGAGAAAAGAGCCACTAAGTACAAAGGGGTGGCAAATTATGATGAAGTTGGGGTATGAAGAAGGCAAGGGCCTAGGGGCAGAGCTACAGGGCATAATCAAACCCATCCCTGACATGTCATGAAAGCCGATGGGGCTTAGGGTACAAGAGAAATCCAAACCATGGTCATCCAGCACATCCACTCTTAAGGCCGACCGAGGGCCACTCACCTGGACACTCTGGTGTCATTTTATCAGGGGGCCTACCCAACCTGGATACAACACCGTGGTAGTCGAGGCAGAACTCTCACAGCACGAGGTGCATGGCCGGAACTTCTCTCGGCACATGGCCCCGTTGCTGACCTATAGAGCCCTAGAAGCCCTTCGTCCGACCAGGAGGAGAAAGACCGGAGACCCAGAGGCTGAGTGGTATAGATGGTTCGACATAGAAGACATCACCATCGCCTTCAGCCGACTGTTCTGGGAGGAGGAAAGAACCTGGCCGCCAGCTGCGGAAGAATTGCTAGATCCACCCGTTGCTATCACATCCAAAAGGCAGCTCATGAGCGATGCCTCAGACGTAGGAGAGCCAGACATCCCCTACGAGGAGGGGAAAACTGTTGATGAACTCTGGAGAGGCACCTGCCTAGCCATCCACCCATCCCTCCTGGATTCCCTCCTTCCCAGCCTAGTCCCATCCTCTCCTCCTTTGCTGATCCAGCTGACTCCTCAGCTCCTCACGGCGGCGCACAGCCTCCTCACACCCGAGCTCCCACCGGCTGTCCTCTCCGCTCTTCAAGCTGATCCAGGTGACCACGAGGTCACCCTCTCCTGTTGCATGCTCTCCTCCGATCTCCAAAAAAAAACGTCCACTTTCAAATGCACGTTGAGGTCGAGGAGCCGACATATGTCCTGCACTCTGCTGATCAGGGGCACCCCTCGACTAAGGGTCCCCCTCCTGCTCCTTCATTAGGAGCCATCCTCTTCGAGGACACCATGTCCTCCCCCAGTCCTGTAGAGTCGTCTAGTTTAGGTGAGTCTAGGATAGGTGAGTCTAGCATTAGGATAGATAGGTCTAGGATAGAGAGTCAGGTCAGCCCGCCATCCGCCAAACACCGTCCTAGGAAGCAGCGGGGAAAAGCTATTCCCCGGAGATATCTTCAAGAGCTAGCTCGGCGTGTCAAGCGCTGCTATTGATAGAGGAGTTCACGAGAGAAGCGCTGGTGTTCGAAGAAGTGTTCGAACAGGATGGGGTGTTCATAGACGACGGATTTGGCGTCTACGAGATAATGAATGATGAGGACCCAGTCGATGAAGAGGATAGCGAAGTAGATGACGCTGCCGAAAAATATGCCAGTGGAGTGAGAAGATTTGATGAGCCCACAACGGCAGTGGATGAATCTACTAAGGAAGTCAACCTTGGAACAGAAGAAGATCCCAGGATTGTGATTATCTCAGCAAACCTCCCTCCTGACGAAGAAGAGGAACTGGTGCAAATCCTGAGGGAGTACAAGGATACATTCGCCTGGTCTTACGAGGACATGCCCGGCCTAGACCCCTCACTAGTGGAGCACCCCTGGTATGAAAGAGGGGCAAAGGCAATCAAGCAGAAACTCAGAAGGTTCCACCCACTCATGCCCTAAAGATGAAGGACGAAGTAGATAAACTCCATAAGGCTAGATTCATCAGGGTAGTGCTTTATCCGAACTGGGTGGCCAATATCGTCCCTGTTATGAAGAAAGACGGCAAAGTCAGAATCTGCATCGACTTCAGGGATTTGAATAAGGCATGTCCGAAAGACGACTTCCCGCTTCCTCATCTTGATGTGCTAATCGACAATACTGCTGGGTATGAGACCCTCTCATTCATGGATGGATATTCAGGATACAACCAAATCCGTCTATCTCCTGAGGATCAAGAGAAAACATCCTTCACCACGCCCTGGGGAACATACTGCTATGTAGTCATGCCGTTTGGGTTGAAGAATGCCGGCGCTACTTATCAGAGGGCGATGATGGCCATATTCCACGATATGATCCACGTCTATGTAGAAGTCTACGTGGATGACATCTTGGTGAAGTCAAGAACCAGGAGAGAACACCCCGAGATCCTAGCCAAGGTGCTGCAGAGATCTAGAGAGTATCAGCTGAGAATGAATCCAAGAAGTGCGTGTTCGGGGTATCATCAGGAAAACTGTTGGGCTTCATAGTTAGTAAGCGGGGCATTGAGATCGATCCACACAAGCCAAGGCAATAGCAGAGATGCCGCCTCCAAAGAACATCGCACAATTAAGAGGGCTAATCGGCGTTTGCAATTCATCAGAAGATTTATCTCCCAGCATTCGCAAAGATGTCGCCCATTTTATGATCTCTTGAAAGGAGGGGCAAAATTCGAATGGAATGACAAATGCCAAGCAGCCTTCGATGAGCTGAAAAGTTATCTCATGAATCCCCCAGTCTTACAGCCTCCTGTACCCGGAAAGCCGCTAATCCTATATCTCTCAGTCATTGAGGACTCCCTAGGAGCTGTCCTGGCACAACATGATGAGTCTGGGAAAGAAAGGGCAGCGTACTACCTCTCTAGGCTCTTCAACCCCGCTGAATCCAAGCTCACCACACCCGGACAAAACTTGTGCCGCACTCGTGTGGGTAGTCCAAAAGCTCAAGCACTACTTCCTAGCCCACGAGGTCAAGCTGATCTCAAGGATGGATCCACTCCGATATCTTCTTGAAAAGCCCGTCCTTTCTGATCGGCTGGCACGCTGGCAGAGTTTCCTCTCCCAGTTTGACATATCCTTTGTGGTCCAAAAGGCCGTCAAGGGGTATGCCATCGCCGAGCATCTAGCCCATCTACCACTCCCTCACAGTGACTCCCTCCGAGAGGAATTCCCGATGAGGAACTCTCAGTCATAATCAAAGACCCCTTCTGGTCCCTTCATTTCGATGGTGCACTCAACTCTCAGGGACGGGGCATTGGAGCCGTGCTGCTTACCCCGGAAGGTATCACCATCCCCTTGCATATCAACTCACCTTCCCCGCTACCAATACTGTCAGAGTATGAGGCTCTCCTTGCTGGTCTCAAGCATGCTTATCTGCTGGGGATCACACCTCAGAATTATAGGAGACTCTCAGCTCGTCCTGCGGCAGGTGCTCTCAACTTACCGCACTCGTGACCCGAAGCTCAAGCCATATCAAGACCTGGTCACGCTGTTGGCAAGGCAGTTCCGTAAGCTCATCTACATCCACACTCCTCGTTCCCAAAACATCCTGGCCGACGCTCTGGCGTCGCTAGCCTCATCCCTATCCTTCCCTCTGAGTCGTGGACTGAGACAATCATCGTCCAGCGTCTCGATGTCCCATCTACCCAGGACCCTTGGTTTAGCGACCTTAGGGCAACCTTAGAAGAGAGGGCTAGGAAAAGAGGAGCGCAGCAAGTCATTATAACTGAGCTCGAGGAGATCCTGAATGAAGAGAGCTGCCATGGTACTTTGAGATAGAGCAATACTGCAGGGATGGAACATATCCTGAAGGGGCAAGTGCAGAAGACCGCAGGGCCATCAGAAGAGCCGCCTTAAGGTACACAGTTGTCGGAGAAGTTCTGTACAGGCGAGCCCTTAATGGAGTCCTTTTAAGGTGCCTTACCGATGACGAAGCTTGGAAAGTGGTGGAAGGGGCCCATGCTAGTGAATGCGGAGGGCACGTCAACAGTCAGATGCTAGCAAAGAAGATCATTAGGCAGGGCTATTACTGGCCAACCCTAGAGGAAGACTGTACCATCTACGTCCGTAGGTGTGTCAAGTGTCAACTCCATGCCGATAAGATCCATGCCCCCCTCCTCACTACACCCCACTCTCCACACCATGGCCATTCTCCATGTGGGCTTTCGACATTGTCGGCCCTCTTGGTGATCTAATGCTCAAACCAAACAAAAGTCATTTATCCTAACTGCGACTGAGTATTACACCAAGTGGGCAGAAGCTGAAGCCTTCACAGAAATCAAAGCATCCACGGTGTGCCGCTTCATCATGAGAAACATCATCTCGCGGTTCGGAGTGCCAAGCAGCATCGTCACGGACAATGGGCCGCAATTCATCGCACAAGAGCTCCAAGACCTCTGTAAGAAATTAACATCACGCTGCATCATTCATCGCCGTATTACCCACAAGGCAATGGCCAAGCTGAAGCAACTAACAAAACCCTTCTTAAAATCTTAAAGAAAACCTGTGAGTCGCATAAATTCGCCGACTGGCCAGAGAAGCTAAGAGGCTCTATGGGCCTACCGCACCTCCGTCCGCACTCCCACGGGACAAACCCCGTACGCTCTCACCTACGGGATGGAGGCGGTAGTTCCATATGAGATCCTAATTCCTTCACTAAGAGTCCAACTAGACAAGGAACTTAATCTTGATGAACGTCGAGAGGCGTTACTAGTCCAATTGGAACTCTTAGATGAAAGGCGGCTTATGGCGGCCGACCATGTGCTTTCCTACCAAAGGCGAATCTCAAGGTCTTTCCAAAAGAAGGTAATTGAACGAAAATTCCAAGAGGGTGATATGGTCTTGAAACGCATTTTCATCAAACCCGGAGGTCCTAGGTCCAAACTACAACCCAACTGGGAGGGTCCGTACGTTGTGAGGGAGGTCTACCCTGGGAACGCTTACCGCTTAATCAATGCTGAGGGCGTCGAATTATCACATCCGTGGAACGGGTTGTACCTCAAACGTTTCTATCCTTAGGCCTATAGGTGTGAGGCCACAACATCTAGATCGGGGAGTAGCCCCGTGTTGGGAGTCTAAGATACCTCTCTAATCGCCAAAGGGCTGCTCTAAGTTAGGATTAACACACACGCACACGGCAAGCCTAGATAACTATACTTGGTAGACGCTGCAACTATGAGGACTCCACTCTAGCGATGCATCGGTCATTCTCTCCTAATCGGTCGAAGTGTAGGGGCAAAAAAAGGGTCGTAAGGGTGAGGTCGTCAACCTACAGCATACCCCGACGAGAAGAAGTCTCAAACAGGGACGGTCAAAATAACAAAGGGGCAAGGAAGCAAAGAAACAAAAGAGAAAAGAAAATCCATAAACAGGGGCATGGCAAAGAGTGGCAAAGTCCCCGCGGGACACTAATGAGCCCGGTCGTACGCATGCCCCAAAGCAAGGCAAGTCCATAGCAAAAGACCATAAAGTCCCTCCACAACACCCAATCTCCGAATGGTATGCTGTAGGAAGTAGCCGAACCCAACATCCCTATACCCACAAGACTTCCCTAAATAATCTTCCGTTTCTCCCTATAAGGCTGAGTCACCTCTGGGTGGGGCTTAATTAGTCGCAGCATCAACCAAGGGTAGGTTTTCCGAGGCATTGTCACCCCCACGCACGTCCTAACTTAGAAAGCCCTGTGGCGAGAACGGAGGTGATCAAGATTCCTAACCAGCGGCTCGAATCGGTTTAATAGTGTGGCCCGAAGATGCGAGTACCTTCCGTCTCGCGTGTCTTATTTTAGGAAGGGCTAACGCCAGCTTTAGGCGCTACACAAAAAACTCCAAAAATCAAATATTCACCAAAACTCCAAAAAATCAAATATTCCCCAAACTCCAAAAAATCAGATATTCCCAAAACTCCAAAAAATCAGATATTTCCAAAACTCCAAAAAAAAATCAATATTCCAAAAACTCCAAAAAATCAAATATTTTCAAAACTCCAAAAAAAAAATCAAATATCGCCAAAACTCCAAAAAATCAGAAGTCAGAATTTCCAAATTCCAAGCCGTTTGCATACATTTCATTTGTTTATTCGCATATTTTTGCCTATTTAATAAGGCTTAGCCCCTTGACGAATTATCAAGGTCGCTCACTCGTCGCATTTTAAGGCAAGGGGCTAAGCCTAATACAATCTGACTTGTTTCGTGGTTGTCTAAGTGTGCAGGACGGAAAAGAAAGCGGCACTCATATCTCGCTCGTCACTCTCACTCAGTCGCAAACCATAAAAACACAAAGGTTTCATTCCATTCATATCATGTACACCATCATGACAAAAAGAAAGGAGCGAAAGGTACAAACCCTCAACCACTCTCCC